>CM041781.1:63735580-63797169 GCA_023374045.1 Limonium bicolor
GGCGATCGCAATTAATGAAGTAGTTCGACTGCGGCGCCTGAACAAGGAAGAAGAAAACTCTGTTCGGAATTCTGTTCCGTGCGCTGAAATGCTCTTGTCCGCCTCGCGCCTAGCTCAGTCCGCCTCGCGGTCGTCTCTACCTTGTCCGCGCGTGTTGGTCCCGTCCGCCTCGCGGTCGTCTGTGTGCTGTCCGCCTGATAGGAGGCGGTCTCTTCTCCGCCTCGCGGTCTCTGTTCTTGTCCGCTAGATAACAGCGGACACTCACTCCCGACCTGATAAGAGGCGGACGCCTCTGTTGTGTCGCGCCTCTCCTGTCCGCCAGTTATGTATATATATATATATGTATATATATACACGATTGTAGTCCAATCTTGAATCGGCTCCAGATTATTCGTTATAAGTCCGTTTGACTCGCCGTTTGTTGCGTTGGAAAGCTTGTGAAGTAAACTACTTGATTCCAACACTTTTTCCTACATTTAACACATAAAATATATCAATTCATATCAAAACATAAACCTAGGAAAATCGTCAGATAAGTGAGAAATATTACTTAAAATACTGCAAATTATAAGGTAATTAAACCCTTAAAAGTCTATATATTTCGCACTTATCAGTAACTTCGGCCTACCTTTTTACCAGTTATATACCAAAATATTATGAGTAATTAACATGAAGCCAAAACAAGATACCTCTGAAAACCACTTCATAGTTTTAGTATAGACCAGAAAGGTCTTAAATCATGTTTTTAGCTTTTATTTTGTATTTAACTCATCAAAACTCAACTGGTGAACCTACCCACGAACTGGAATATTGTATAGTGATAAGTACTAGTCATATTTAGCCTAAAACCGATGGATGTTTGAAATACCCCGAACTTAAATATAGTGATTAAAATTATCCTAATACATATTTAAGGGCCTAATGGTGCCTAAGTAATATTGGTAAGAAAAAATAAATCCAAAAGAAATAAAGAAAGGCTTAAAATGCGAAAAACGCTAAATAAGCGTTAAATAACCATAGGAGGTATGAGACCTCGGTTAGAGTATTATATGGATTCTAAAGGCTTATTCGTGCCTAAATAATGTATGGGAACAACTCCCGAAGAAAACGGATCCAAATAATGTATTAAAACGCTAATAGAGCTTTAGCACACGTTTTTCGAGGAAACCTGAAAACGTGCCTTTAAGTGGTCAAACGAACCCGTAAAAATTATAAATCATTAAATAATAATAATTAAGCGTTAATGGGAGCTACCATACGAAGATAGGAAATCCTCGGTGTATTCACACCACAAGGAAATGGTGCCAACGACAATGGAAATGAGTAAAGATAAACTACCATAGTAACAGAGACCGTAAAATGATGTTGTATAGTGAGTAAGAATACGGTGCGCAACGAGTGACCGCTATGAGAAAGTAGTTAGACAATGATACGGAGTAGAAAGTATGAGATGACAGGCAGAAATAATCATTCCTGTCACATAAGTGATTTACTGCCAAGCGTTTACGCCTCTGCACTCTGTATGACTGAGTGTTTTGGTATTGCACTTGCCCAGTGATGATCTAGTGGGATAGCTAGGAATATGGAAAATGTAAATCGTAGTAGACCCTTCTTTTCACCAACGATCATGGCATAAGCTAGTTAAGCACGAAGAGTGTAAAGCACACCAACAATCACAAGATGTGAATTCCAATGGAATGAAAAGGTGAAAGGAGACTTAAGAAAGTCACTAGGACCGACGCACAGTGCAAGGTCATACAAGTACAGAACACTTGTACTGAACCAGAGAAACTGGTATAATTCAGAAGCTATTGACGACAAAGGAAGCACTACAACTAAGTAGTGACTTAACCTCGCCCGACAATAAGTCGGAGGAACTTAGTGAATAAGCGTGGGAGTACGAATAGCATGTATAATAGATTGCCAGAGAGCTGGTCATAAATCTAAAACTCATTGAGTTCAAGCACGGTAAAAGAATACCACACTTGTTTAATAAACCTTATTCCCACAATAAAGGGATAAAAAGGTGATGTATCAGGGTCGCGCAGCAGAAGCTAGTGGGCCCTAGCGTAGAGGTTTAATATACCCAGTAAGTATGAGAGAATGGCTATCAATGCCTTGAAGCCTGATAGGCTAGAATCAAATTGATTATGAGTTAAATAAACTGCAATAGGAATTCTTGGTACAAGGACTAAACCATTAGTATGGTTAAAACCCTTTGACCACAGTACATTATATAATAGACCGTAGAGAAGCTAAAATGCTTCAGAATGCCCGAATAGAGTGAACCAATGTTCAATAATAACATATGGTAGATTACGTGGGCGTAATCCCTTTTAAGGGGGGTAGAGTGAAAACCGCTTAATGTAAGTTTCAGGAATAAAACACAGAAACTATAATGTGCATAGCACAAATGAGAATCGAATTGATGATTGGTACTTATGTTAAATAGACATACGTATTCATTCATATTGCAATTGTGGTAATTAGTCACGAGAGATGCAAATACCATAACATGAGTCGGTATAAAACCGATGTAGAACCTAGAAAAGTGTGTTCCCTAGGTGATTGTTTTGAGACAATTGAAAATGAGTAGTGGACGGAGCTCCACAAGTGTTGTAGCCTTAAAGAAATAGTACGAATTGATTAAGAGTAGTAGAGGAATGTAGCCCATGAGTAGTGTATTCCTAGGTAAGTTATTGGAAGTAAACTTAGGACAACTAAATTCTACAAGTATTGCAATTTTTAGTTAGATTAGTTGAAATGATGGAGAGTAAAGGATGAAAGTAGCGAAGTCAATGGAATGAAACCTTAGGCATTGAATCTCGAAGTAAAGTATTTGGGAGTAGATTGAGAGTGATTGATGGGCCAATCGTGGTTACCGTAAACTTAACACTTAATCAAAAACGTCGCAGCGGAAATAACGAGCACCGGGACCTTGCCACGGTCTGATCATTAGAATATACCGAACTATAAACCGATTTACAACGCTTATCCAAAACATACAACCGACCGGAATACCACCAACCAACCGAGTTTAAGTATCTAAGTCATAAACACCAACTTACATTAGCATAAATATAAATAGACGGGCACACAAGCGCAACCCGTGCTCAAAATAAGTAACCCATCCTAAGTCTAACCGCTCCTACTCTCGTGGTGCGACTTCATGGGCCTCTTACCTGCAAGTGAAAAAACAGCCCCCAAAGGGGGTCAACACGAATGCTGGTACGACTCTCTCGTGGCCCCCAAGCTAACGGGGCTACGACGACTAATTGTCGATAGCATGGAAGTTGATTAGATACACAAGCATAATATGAATTGCATTAAACAACCATCCACAATGAACATACATAGTCCACACACAAATGAACGACTTAAGCGTTCCCTTAACAAATGGGTTAGCAATAGCCTCCTCCAGGTTTGATTCCTCTTATCCTCAGTTCTCCTTAACTTACCTCAGTCTTAACCTTATCTTAACCTCAGTATACAAACCGCTCCTAGAATGGGAATGGTTGTAGCTTAACTTAAATTTAGGATTTAGGTGATCCTACCGCACCATCTTAATGCCACCTACCTTGGACGGGAGTCCAGAGTAGCTGAGCCGGCAACCGACCCTAGGCAACAAGTCCGAAGACAAGTCCTTAAGCGGAGGGCGGATCTGATTCAGATACCGACCCCCTTTCCTTAGCATGCATGACCGGAGTCAGTCCCAGGTTCCTCACTCCCCCCTTATGTTCCAGTTAGTGAAAATCTTACAAACCAGGTGTTAGTTAAACCTTAACGGGTATTAACCAACAGATACTAATACTTAATAGCAATTACACCCACCAAACGTGCCCTTAATAACCTTATAACATCAATACCTAATCATTCCCATCATTTCCTAACATTTCCTAAGCTTAAACATGATCTTTAGAGTGGTCCGGGACCTTGTCCTCAACCTAAGTCCCGGACCTATACTTAGTTCAAACTCTCGGCGGTTTTAATGTTGTGGTCCGGGACTTTGTATGGGACTTAAGTCCCAGACCAATGCAAGCTAAAATCCTCGGGGGTAAATTAGGGGGTGGTCCGGGACTTCTTACAAAACTTAAGTCCCAGACCCTAAGGTTGAAGCAACTCTCGGCATGAATTTTAGGTTGGTCCGGGACTTCACCTTGGACTTAAGTCCCGGACCAGCTACAAATTTCTTACTTTTGCAATGTTCTAAGTGTTATTACACTTGTTCTCTTCATCCATAAATCACCCAAACTTCACACATGATCTTAGGCATATTCTAATACCAAAATAACATCCTAAACTTGCCCATCTCCATCTCTAACCTTATAACCTAATTCCTTACATAATCTCTTGACACTTGTAATATTTTCCTTAGGTTTTCTAAGTGGTGTTTCATACCTATCATAACCACTATGTCAAAATGTTTCCTCACCACCATAACATCATCTCCCAAGCATCTTTCACCATCTAAGATTCCTTTATGTAACTACATGAAGTCTCTTCACACAAGTTTGTTCCTTCTCCTTTAACACATCATTTCCTCTTCTCCTAACAAGATTTGCATATTTCCTACACACATTCTCAAATTGCCTTTGGTGTATACCAAAACATTCTTTTGATTCCTAAACCCACCACAATGATGCCTAAGTCATTCTAACTCACAAGAACACCTTAAACTCACTCTTTTTCATCAAAACAACCCCTAAAGTTCCCTAGTACTACCTTAGTCATAAAATTTCCTTAGAACATCTTAAACACTAAGTTTTTTCATTAAATTTTGACATGGGTTCTCTAGCATATTGTTACACCTAAACACTTGGTTTTTCACCATCAAACAACCAAGATCACTCAAATTCTCATTACATCATCTTAACACACAATTTACACCAAAACTACACCACATCATCATATAGTGTATAAACTTAAAATGCTTGGCACTTAGGCCCTTAAAATGAAAATAATCTTAACCACTGAATTTCCACATATATTTGCCTTTGACCTGCGAATACACACAATAAGGCTCCCATTGAAATAAAATGTTCCTTGTAATTCACCTCAACATTGTTTAACTATCTCTTTTCTCATTGGCTCCTTAGTCACAAGTTCTCAAACATAGTCACTGTTTCTCCTAGGTTATATATAGCCCTTTTCTAATGTAAACCCTAAGCCACACTCATCATATACCTAAATCCCATCCCTTAATGCATTAAACACCTTAAGGTAAGACATTTACCTAGTTCTTTTTCAAGCTTCACAAACTTTCTTCCTTAGGTTTTCTTTGCTCAATCTCGGTCACCAAATCAAGTTCTCCTTGCCAATGTTCTAACCAACATTCAATGACTCTAATGAGTACTAAACAACACACTAACCTTAAGGAATAAAACCTAGGTTAAACATATGTTTTAAGGTATTAAATTGATTGTTTTACCTTGGTTTCTCAAGACAAGCTTGGATATGAATCAAGGAGGACCTCCTCTTGCCCTTGGAGAATAAGAAACAAGCTAGAACAAGGCATAACAATGAAGCCCCATGAGTATACATTTTCGGTTATGGAGAGAAAATGATGGAAACCTAGATTTTCTTACATATTCTTTACCTTAAGAGAATGGAGAAGCTAATGGAGTCTCCAAGCTTGAGTTCCCCCCTCTAATGGCGGTTTGCCTTGGAACCAAAATGGAGCTCTTGAAGTTTTGGAAGGATAGAAAGGAAGAGCTTGAGCTAACTAAGAAGAATATGTAATTTGTTTTGGTTTTGGAGCTAAAATGAGCAAGTAGTAATCAAAGGAAGGTGAAGCTAGCATGGAGGTTGTTCTTCACGTTGGAGAAGAAGAGAGGAGCAGCTCAAAACCGGTGGGAACAAGAGAGAATGAAGAGATGAGGAGAGAGGTACACAAAGGTAAGATATTTATGAAAAGAATAGTGAATTTACTTAATTTGCTTTATTTCTTTACTTAGCTAGATAAGTGGTGAGTCACACTTAAAAAACCTGCCCCCTTGGTCAAATAAGGTGTATTGTGGTCTTTGTTGACCATTTGATTGACTTACTTTGACTATGTCTTAACTAGCACTATTTGGTTACTATTACTAAACAAGGCACATAATTGTGAAATTTTTGGATTTCCATTAAAGAGTAATGATGGACATTTAGCCACTCAAAACCCATTTACAAGACTTTTTCAAAAATGTGCTTTAAGACTCCTTAAAGCACATTTTGTGTTTTAACTTGTTTTCAAGCTTGGTTTTCTTTGGTAATTGGTTTAAGATGACCATTAGGATATTACTAAGGTCTAAGAATGATATTTGGGTGCTCACCCAAGTCTCTCCAAGCTTAGAGCACGTTTTTGCCTAAACTGCTCTTTTGGTGTATCCTTATGTTTCCTTTAATTAAAATGGTTTCTTAATGTTTCTAAGGCATTATTTAGCCTTCTTATATCTTAGTTTACCACTTAAATACCATATCTAAGTTTGGGGTATTTCAACTGAATTCCATCCTTTGGAGATGTGTGCAATTAATTATGACTAGGAAGAGTAAAAAGATAGAAAATGAAAATAAATGAATTATTTGATTGTTTGAAACTAATGTGGGAAGTCGAACTTGATCCTGATCAGATCAAGGGAAACCGAACACAAATTGGGATGGAAAGATAGTTCAACACTGATGCTGATCACATCAGGGTCGAATGATTCTTGAAGCTCCCCTCAAGTGGTCACAAGAATCACACATAGGATAGAAGTAATGAATATAAATTGGAATTGGAAGTTGTGTGTTTTAGAAAATTTCTAATTAGTAGTTGTAAAAGAATTTTCCTTAGACTGGAGAGTGAGTATTTGTTGGAAGCTTATACCAGAGAATGACAGTAGGTATCATGTTGTATTATTCCAAGGGCAGCAGGACATAGAGGAGTCCTGTGTCTAGATGACCGGAGTGCCTACGGTATTGTAATGTGTATTGCATTGTCTTGGGGATAGCTTTGCACTATATGTATGTCTAAATTTTGTAATGAGGAACCAGATGGTTGGTAGTAATGCGGATTGGAGTAATTATTGTACATTGGTATGGTATGGTATGTAGGAACCTTGAGTAACGGATTTGGGATTTTTAAGGAGGAGGAATGTATGATTTTGGTATTAGACATGTAGGAATGAGTAAGTACAGTAATCTTTTAACCTTGAGCAACTTTGAGGGCAAAGTTTCTTAAGGGGGGTAGATTGAAATACCCCGAACTTAAATATAGTGATTAAAATTATCCTAATACGTATTTAAGGGCCTAATGGTGCCTTAGTAATATTGGTAAGGAAAAATAAATCCAAAAGAAATAAAGAAACACTTAAAAAGTGAAAAACGCTAAATAAGCGTTAAATAACCATAGGAGGTACGAGACCTCGGTTAGAGTATTATATGGATTATAAAGGCTTATTCATGCCTAAATAATGTATGGGAACAACTCCCGAAGAAAACGGATCCAAATAATGTATTAAAACGCTAATAGAGCTTTAGCGCACGTTTTTCAAGGAAATCCGAAAACGTGACTTTAAGTGGTCAAACGAACCTGTAAAAATTATAAATCATTAAATAACAATAATTAAGCATTAATGGGAGCTTAATAACCAATAAAATTAAAGAAACTAGAAAATTCCGGAGAACGGACCCGGTTAGTGAATAGTACCGAAACCGGGTAAAATAGCGAGCGTTTTCTGTAAAAGACGAAAAACGCTCCAACTAGTACAACAGTAGGGGGCCGATTTTTAATGGGTTCAATAACCCCTCACACACACATGTAACTAGTTAACAAATAAAGGGAGTCAAAAAGCAAAAGAGAAAAAGTAAAAAAAAAAGTACTTTACCCCTTTTCTCTCACCTCACTCTCTCATTTCTCTATTCTCTCTCCCATATATTCTTCCCCCACCGATTTCTCTTTCTTCTCCCTCCTCTGGTGGGCGATTTTTGAAGCTCCAAAGAAGCTTCAATGGCTTCTCCACTTTACCTCCATGCTCTACCTCCATGTGAGCTCCAAATGTAAAAATAATTACATATTCTTACTCCCCTCATCATTCTCTACACTTCCCTCTTTTTAGAATTTCAAAATTAGGAAGTTCATCTCCATGGGTTTTCCCCATTCAAAGAGAGAATAGCACCAATGGGTAGCTTGGAGTCCCCTCTCTCCATTAAGGTAAAAATCTACATGAAAAACTCATGTTTTCTTCATCTTCTTTTGTAACCGATTTTTCCCCTCTTGTAATGCTCTATTTTCCTCTCTCTTTGGAGCATCACTTCAACCTTGCAATGGTGGTGGAATCACCTTCTTGAACCAAGGGCCAAAACCCCTCCTAAAACACTCCAAAGGTAAACCCTAGAATTTGTGTTTTAAACATTTCAATGAATTAGTATAAATCTAGGGGTTAGTATTTTAGTTACACTTGTTTATGTGTGCTTTGGGTGATGGGAATGGAGTTTGGCAACTCCATTCCCCATATGGCTGATTTGTGCAAGAAAGAGAGAAGAAGGAGAATTGGAAAAGAAAGAAGGAATTATAAGCTCAAGGTAAGAGCTCCTTCTTAATGCTAAATTCTAAATGCATTAGAGTAATAGGAATGGGTAAAACTAATTAAAGAACCCAAAATATTCTATTAGTATAGTAGTTGTGGAAGTTTGAGAATTTGTGAGCAAGTATGTGAATTGTAGGCCTTAGAACCAAATGTAATATGTATGTGTATTAGTATTGTTGCTTGTTGGAGTATTGGTGTATTGAGATTGTGTTAAGTGCTGGTAGGACCCTTGTATGGGTGTGGCTAGAATAGGGATGATTTTGGCAAGAAAGTATGTATGTGGATAAGAGGAAATTGTAGGTGAACTATGGCTAAATTTTGGTAGGAATTGTGCATTATTGGATGACTTGGTGAATGGTAGAACCATGGTGTGTATTGGAGTTAGTAGAGATGTTTAGTAACTATGGAGTAGTTGTTGTGGTAAGAGAATGAAAGGATATAAAATCTGTAGCAAGAGGTGTTGGAATGTATTGGAGAAACTAGGAGAACTTGTGTGCAAGACCTAGTAAAATGAGTGTGAATTTGAAGAGGTAAGATAATGCATTGTAGGCCTTGGAAATGGAATTAGGAGATGAAACTATGTATGGAGGAAGTAAGAACCAAAACCTGTAGCAAAACAAAACTAGGGAGAATTTATAAGTGTTGAAATGAAGATGTAGAAGGTAAAGTGTGTGAATTAGTATGAAAAGAAGTAAAAAGTTAGTAAAGGATTTGAGGGTGTTTAGGAGTTTGATTAGATGCTAAAATATGTGGGATTAAGTGTAGAAACATTGGGGATTTGAATGACCAAAGATAGGAATTGAACAGAGGAAGAAAAACACTATTTTGTAACAGACCTGCTATGGTCCAGGACTTAGGTCCAGGACCAAGTCCCGGACCACCCCCTGAAAACACCCCAAGAGTAGAAGTTGCGCCTGGTCCGGGACTTGAGATAGGGACAAGGTCCCGGACCATAGTAAAAATCAAGCCGAGAGTAGAACCAAGCATCTGGTCCGGGACTTGAGTTGGGGACAAGGTCCTGGACCATAAAAGAAATCCAGCCGAGACTTAAGACCAGTGTTGGTCCGGACCAACACCAAAAATGAAATCTGAGCTTATTAAGTGGGTTTTAAAGAAAGGTAATGAGTGGTAATGTTAGTATAAGATAATTAGTACTTGATTAAGGATGTTTAAGGGTCATTAAAGGTATAAACAAGTTTGAGAAGTAAGTAAGAAAGTTGTGAATATAAGAACATTAAGTTAAACCGATATAACGGGATAACGGGGTAAGTACGGGAGTAGTAACTATGTATGTATTGTAATGCTTAGTATTAATGGAATCATTTGACATGTAGTCATTGGTTCGAGAATAAGATTCGAGGAACGAGAGTGAACCAAAGGAACAAGGGAACACCCAGTAAAGTAAATTCCAAAAAAAGGTATGATTTCTTCATGCTCTGTATCCTAACCTGGTTACCCCGATTTGTGTGCTTATTTGATCACCTAAATAAGATAAATGCATGAATCGGACTATAATGCACTTACTTGTGCTTGTTTATTTTGTTATTGCTATTTGTCTTGAACACTTAGTTTGTATAATTCATGAAATGAATGGATGAAGATGAAGTGTGTATGTACCTTGTAGTGTATTTGTGTATTGTATTATACCATGTGAGTATGTGTATGGGAGTAATGTATTATTGTGTGGCTTGGATGTGAATGACTTCTACTAATTCCTAACTACCTAACTCCTAATGTAAGTGTTGAGTAAATTGGAATGAGTAGAAGTCCGATATAGTTTCGGCCACGCGTGAGGATGAGGAGACACAAGAGGTTGGATCCGATTCCTGGTTCTTAAACTTCTCCACGGCCCAAACCCCTTAAATGGGTAGCATCCTGGATTAGTGAACCAAGTAAATCCCGGTGGTGGGACGGTGTAGTCCCCGGGCCGGAGGTCCCGACGACTTGACTTGAGTATGTAGTAAGTATTGTATGAGTAATGGTCTTGGCTGGTGTAAGTCATTGACCCCGAGTAAAAGAGTAATCTCCACCAATTAACCCGGGTGGACAAATGGAGCTAACAAGTACTGGGTATTGTGTATGTATTGAGTATGGATTGTGTATGTGTATTTCAGGAAAGGTAAGTAAGTATCAATTGGCTTGTATGGACTACCTTGTATGAATTGAAGTGTATGTATGTATTCCTTGTGTAGTATTGTATTAGTATAAATGAAAGCATGTATGTATGTATGTATTTGTAAAATGAATTGCATGTATTAGACCAAGTGGTCGGCGTACCCTCGCTAGTACGCGGTGTATGCGGAAGTCATATGCAGCGAAAGCTTAGCCCCTAGGGGCAACGTTTTTAGTGTGCAGATACCCGAAGCGGATATGATCACAGTAAGAAACCGACAACTATGTCTGGATAGCTAGGAGTGAAAGGTAGTTAGTAATGAACTGTACAAGGCTTGTAGCCTAGAAGTAGAAGTGTACCAAGGGGTACACCATAAGTATTGGAAGTATGTAGTTGTGAGGAATGGGTAGATGTAGTCTCTTAATGAGTATGTATGAACTTGGAAGAAGTATTGCATTTGTATTTGGAATTTAGTGAACTCGGTATGTTAAATTGTATCGTATGGCATTGTAATGGAGTATTGGGTTGAATGGGAAGTTGTAGTACCCGGATGTAATTGTAGTAAGGATTGAATTTGTGTAGCACTCGGATATTCCGGTCCATCAGACCGATGCTGTATGTAGTAGTAGGCCTTGTTAGTCACGTGGGTGACTAATGGCATTGTATCACCCACCGTTGTGTAAGTATGTATCCGCTGCATGAGTAGGGAAGTATGAGGAGTTGGACGGTAATGACGGTATTAGCGGTAGGGGTGTTACAAAAAGCGGTATCAGAGCGAAGTATCGATCTGATGACTGGAAATACCGAGTTTAGGAAATACCGAGTTAGGAATTAGAAGCTTAGGGCTAAGGACTGAGTGATAGCATTAGGGAGATGCTAGTTAGGAACTCCCGGTGTATACCGGATACCTACAATACCATTCCCGCCCACCTCAAACCCCATTGTATAACTTGGGAAAGAACGCCATAGAGAAGGAAAGTCCTCTCATACTCGGGAAAACCCGATCTGGCAGTAGTGAGATATTTTTATAAGAGGAAAGAACCTGACACATAGTAGATTCCAAGAATCGGAAGTCCCGGAGATGGTTCCCGGTTGAACAACAATACCCGCACTCAATAGCGGTTGAATGAGCACTCCAACCATAAGGAGGCTGCAACTTACAATAGCATGGGGCGACGTGCTTAGCAGTCGCGAGATCCTGGCTAGTCAACCAGCAGCAGGAAAAGAAGCACTAAGCGTGCAACAAAGTGGAAAAGGGAACAATAACAAAACCCGAGACATACGTCTACGGGGCAGTAATAGCTAAGTAACACCATCAACGGTATGCCAAACGACTAAGGACATAGTCGGGAGTGGTTAACTCCAAAACTACAACGCCAAGAGGTTGCAACACCTGGCTGACATGGCTTACACAGCTACAAGGACAATCACAAGATATAATCTGACGTAACTACAACCGTAGTGCCTAAACCAACTCAGGTTCAGTAACCACAACAAACGTGTGGGGACGAGCAACAAGGAAGAACACAACCAAATCAAAAGGGAATCTCCAAGGATTGGAGAAGTACCCAGATCTATGACAGCCATGTCCAGATCACTGAGAAGCTACCTAAAGGATCGAATATTCTACAACATAAATCAACACCTCAAAGGAAGAGTCGACAAGACTACCAAATACGAGTGGAAACCATGCCGTGACCGGTATAGGTTTACCCAAAAACCACCAGTACCACGCACTTGCCACGACAAGTGCAGTAAAAATAGGATCATTCAGGAGGACTTTTAACAATACCACAGGTACATGGTAATGTACTGAAATCGTAATGAAGCAACTACAGGATCATAAATCCTGAAACCTAGAAGAAGGAAACCTTGGAAGGGCCTGACGGCCTGACCATTGTATTAAGAACATACCAGTCAGCGGGAAGCTGGATCTGGTCAAGTCCTCAAACATGGCTACACCACGAGAAACCGCTTTCAACACCGAACTGTTCTTTCAAAACCCAATTATTCTTTCAAACCACAACCTTTCTTTTAAAACCTTGGATTTTAAAACCAAGCCAACAGAATTACGGTAAGTATCATAGAATGATACAAGAGGAGTTGACAATAGAATACTTCACATAGGCGTGTGACGAACACTACGAGTGTACCCAAATATGGGATGTGGGACGACCGCACTCCGAAGGAGCTTGCGGGCCTGACAGATTGTCGGGTAAGTGGTAACGTATCAATATGGTACCCCAAGTATGTATACATGTAGTGCACGAAACACGGGAAGTAGTCAACTCCGTTCTACGTACGGACCATGAGTAAGTTCAAACCAGAATAGCTGTACACCCCAAACGATCAAGGAGAAGGAACTCAACTAAGGAATAAGTATAAAGAACTTAGAGAAACCATCTGAAGACGAGGAATGAGAAGTAGGAAGTGCAAAGCGCACAGATTAGCAAGCATAGACATTGGATTTGTCTCAAGATGCCAAACAAATATATAATAGCTGGAAGAGATACCCAACCTAAACACAGTAAGGCAAATGCCTAATGTGAACACAATGATGCACAATAAACGGGACAGAGCTCCCAAGAGCAATCACAAGGTTACCACAAAGTATAATCCATCATTGGAGAGGATTTGAACCTAGTCTTAAGCACTAGGGGAAAATATAAACAGTCTACCCAAGAACGGGAGACGCTATAACCCTAAGGGGAATAACTCAAATACAATACCACAAGGCGGTATAGTGGACACGCCGTATCTTAAACACTAGCCGGATGTAACGGCATAACCAATAACACCCAGGAGCAATCTTTGAAGGGTGTCTGAGTTAACAACAGGCAAGCAAGCGCCATGATAAGAGCATAGAAGCTAGAATGAACACTCGGTTAGGACACCGAAGGGATTTCACTTAACAGGAAATACCCTCAACCGCAAGAAGGCACTGATTAACACCAGATTGCCTAAAGGGTCTCCTATGAACGGAAGCATGATGCCACAACTTGCCATGGAGCCCCGTAATACCTCCAACCTATGGGGTATACAAGGAGTGGAAACATGTATAAGCAGCTTACAAAGAGCATAGCTCGCAACAATTTGGCTTAAAAGCCATGAACCAACTACATTATGTAAACTTAAACGGTTGCAAAACACACACCATTTAATAACAAGACTCGCAAGAGATATTGCTTCATACGACAAATAGATCGACAACTGAACAACATCCTGAGTGGCTTGGAGTAATGGCTAACTCAGTGTCACCGTCACTAGAGCATTACTCTAGTATACAGTTGACGAAGCTTTAAATTGCTTTTCATGCCTTCTGTAGCAATGAGAGCACGGAGGCATAGGAATTGTGATAATGCCAATAATGGCCTAGTCCACACCTGGACACTACGAGGAACCCAAGGGAAGGTACCCCCCGTTAACCGAAGACCACCAATGTGGTGAAGATGTGAACCCTTAGAAAAAGGCTTCCATCAACAATAACAACAAACTTGCGCATGTAGTTATTGCCAAGAGACAATTGAACAAGGAAATGACATTTCCAAACCACTACGCCTATAAAGAGGCTTTGAGAGCAATTGTGAAAACCAAAGATGAGTTGGTTAGTAGCAAACACAGAATGTGGATAATGAAGATTGTAGAATCACATCGCTTAAAGAGCATAGAGTGTAACACCCCATCCAAAGCCAATCGTGGTTATCGCAAAGCTGAACACTTAATCGAATTCGTCGCAGCGGAAATAATAAACACCTGGACCTTGCCACGGTCTGATCGTTAGAATATACCGGCCTTATCAATTACAACACTTATCCAAAATAATGACCAACCCAAAACATCACCATCCAAAATACCACAACCATCCGAGTACAAGTAGCTAAGTCATAATCACAACCTTACATCAGTTTAAAAATAAACAGACGGGTGCACAAGCGCAACCTGTACTCAAAATAAACAGCCCATCCTAAGTCTAACCGCTCCTACTCTCGTAGTGCGTCCTCATGGGTCTCTTTCCTGTAAGTGTAAAAACAGCCCCCCAAGGGGGTCAGCACGAATGCTGGTACACCCTCTCATGGCCCCAAGCTAACGGGGCTACGACGACTAATTGTCGATAGCATGGAAATTGATTACATACACAAGCATGATATGAAGTGCAATAACAATAATCCACAAATGAACACAAATAGTTCACAAACAATGAACGACTCAAGCGTTCCCTTATCAAGTGGGTTAGCAACCCCCTCCTCAGTCCTGATTTCCTTAATCTCAGTTCCTTACCTTACCTTAATCTTAATCTCAACTTAATCTCAGTAACAATCGTTCCTGGAAGGGATGGTTGTAGCTTAATTCGAACCTGGGATTTAGGTGATCCCACCACCATCTAATGCCACCTACTCTGGACGGAGTCCAGCGTAGCTGAGCCGGCAACCGGCCCTAGGCTACAAGTCTGAAGACAAGTCCTAAGCGGAGGGGGATCTGATTCAGAGACCGTCCCCTTTCCTTAGCATGCATGACCGGAGTTCGGTCCCGGGTTCCTCACTCAAGTTCCAGTTAGTAGAAATCTTAATCACCATGTGCTAGCTAAGCTTAACGGGCATATACAACGACCACCCAAACTTAACTCTTATTCTTAACTCAATAAGTACTAAACTTGGTTAAACAACCCAATTCTCGCGGGTTAGTGCAAAGATAACACATACACAACAAGAACAAGTATAACCGATTGCATGCTTTATCTGTTTTAGTCATAGCAATTAACAGATAGCACACAAGCCGAGGGACACTCGTTAGCACAGGTCACAAGAAGATTGTACTGTTCACCATCGATCGTCGTTTGTTTTATCTTCTCCGGGTCCCAATTCACAAACCTAAAACATGATTCATTTTAGGCCATTAGTTATTGCACCTTACTTAACTCCTTAGTCTCTAAAGATTTCCCATTAAATATCCTCTTAAGTCTTTACCACTTATCCTTATAAACTTAACTTTAACTTAAGGTTCTTACTTAACTTAACTTACCCCTAATAAGTTCTTAGGGTCCTAATCATTACTACCCTACCAATGGACATACCTTATTACCAATTATCCTCCTTAGAATTTAAAATTTTCTTTTTTTAATTTTAGGCTCGACCGAACTTCCGACCGACCTTACCCAGGTCGATCCATTCCAGAACACATTACCGTTTGAAAATTCTATCCCGACCGACCTTGCAGTCCGTCCCCAAGGTCGGTCCATTCCGGATTTCCCGAGGGAAATTTAAGCTCGACCGAACTTGCCAAGTCCGGTCCCATGTTCGGTCGATTCGAGAGACTTATTACCGTAGAAAATTCTAGGCATGACCGACCTTGCAAGTCCGGTCCCAAGGTCGGTCCATTCCAGAGACTTAATTCCTTCACAAAATACAAGCCCGAACGAACTTGTAAGTCCGGTCCTATGTTCGGTCGATTCCAGAAACTTCCTCCGGCAGTGTAAACTGAGCTCGACCGACCTTGCAGGTCCGGTCCCTAAGGTCGGCCGGCTCCAGAACCTTGTTTCTAAATTCTCTTTTAACCCTAAACTTCTCCTCATATATCCTAATATGTTATAACCTCATTTGGGCACCTCAAATACACCTTAAGCCAACCACTAAACACTTTAAATCACTCACCAACATCCACTTTAATCATCATGCATTTTTCCTTGTAACCATGCCAACACTTGTAACAGTTTCCACTAGGTTTCTAGGTGGTGGTTCATACCTAATGTAACCACTATGCCAAATGTTTCCCCACCACTATAACATCATCTCCCAAGCATCTTTCACCATATAAAACTCTTTTATGCATTTACTTAAAGTTCCTTCACAAGCTTAAGCTTCCATCCATCAACACCTTATTTCCTTCCTAGTTGTTTACCAACATTGCCTAAGTCCTAAACACTCAAATACATTCTCTTGATTCCTAAATCCTTCATAGAGATGCCTAAGTCATTATAGCTCATTAAAACACTTTATCTCACCCCTTTTTCATCAAGACAACCTCTAAAACTTCCTAGTACTTCCTTAGTCATTAAATCTCCTTAGAACATCTTAAACACTTAAGTTCTCCTTTAAATTTTGCCATGGGTTCTCTAGTATATAGTACATCCTAAGACTTGGTTTTTCTCCATCAAACAACCAATATCACTCAAATTCTCATCACAACACCTTAACACACAATTTACACCAAAACTACACCACTCATCATATAGTGCATAAACTTAAATGCTTGGCACTTAGGCCTTTAAATGACAATAATCTTAACCACTGAATTTCCACATATTTGCCTTCAACCTGCGAACACACAACAAGGCTCCCATTGAAATAAAATGCTTCTTGTAATTCACCTTGATATTCTTAAACTATCTCTTTTTCCTCATTTGCTCCTTAGTCACAAGTTCTCAACATAGTCATTGTTTCTCTTAGGTCATATAACCCTTTTCTAATGTAAACTCTACACTAAACTCATCACATATCTAATCCCATTCCCTTAAACAATAAAACACCTTAAGGTAAGTAATTTACCTTGTTCTTTTACAAGCTTTAAAACTTTCTTCCTTAGGTTTTTCCTTCCTCAATCTCGGTCACCAATATATATCTCCTTGCCAATGTTCTAACCAATATCCAATGACTCCAATGAGTACTAGATAATACATTAACCCTAAGGAACAAACCCTAGGTTAAAAATGTGCTTTAAGGATTAAGGTGATTGTTTTACCTTGGTTTCTCAAGACAAGCTTGGATATGAAGCAAGAAGGACCACCTCAATCCTTTGAAGAGTAGAAAACAAGCTAGAACAAGGCATTAAAATGAAGCCTCATGAGCATACATTTTCGGTCAAGAAGGAAAGTGATGGAAACCTAGATTTTCTTACACTTTCTTTACCTTAAGAGAATGGAGAAGCCAATGGAGTCTCCAAACTTGAATTTCCTCCTCTAATGGTGGTTTGGCTTGGCACCAAATCAAAGCTCTTGAAGTTTTGAAAAGATAGAAAGAGAGAGCTTGAGCTAACTAAGAGGAATATGTAATTTGTTTTGGTTTTGGAGCTAAAATGAGTAAGTAGTGTGCAAGAGAAGGAGGAGCTAGCATGGGGTTGCTCTTCACGTTAATGGAGAAGGGAGAGAGCTTGAGAAAATCATGGGAACAAGAGAGAATGAAGGGGTGAGGAGAGAGGTGAGTAAAATGAGATATTTATGTATAAAGTGAATAGTAGTTTCTACTTTATCCTATAATTTTCCTTTCTTATTTGCTTAATGACTAATAAAGGTGGTGACTCACCTTATAAAAAACCGGCACCCATTAAGTAACAAGGGTACTTAAGTCTCTGTTGACCAAATATCTCACTTACATTGACTTATGTTATAAACTAGAGTAAATTACTCAGAACCCCCTTGAGGATTTGGGATATTACAGTTAACCCCCTTGTGTTTATCATAATTATTGGCAACCACCTCAAGGTTAAGGTATCTTTGATTACGAGCCCCCAAACTATAACTTTGTTATTAGAAAGTTAACTACGTGTTGATCTATCAACTTAATCACATAAATAATGTCATGCTGGACAACAAAACTACTTAATCAACATCAACTAACTATCTCTCATCCTACTTTTGATGTATTTTCGAGGCAAGGTTGACATTTTTAGGAAAATAAAAACACAGATTAAGTAGTGTTTTTTGTCTAGTTTGACGTTATTAATGTGATTAAGCTGATAGGTCAACACGTAGTTAACTTCCTAATAACAAAGATATAGTTTGGGGGCTCGTAGTCAAAGATACCTTAACCTTGAGGTGGTTACCAGTAATTATGATAAACACAAGGAGGTTAACTGTAATATCCCAAATCCTCAAGGGGGTTCTGAGTAATTTACTCTATAAACTAGCTTAATTAATTTACTATTCATAAAACAAGGCACATTGTTGTGAAATTTTTGATTTCCCATTGATATAGACTTCCAAATGTGATACTATATAGTACACATGTTAATTAAAGAGTAATGATGGACATTTAGCCATTCAAAACTCATTTACAAGACAATTTTTCAAAAATGTGCTTTAAGACTCCTTAAAGCACATTTTGTGTTTTAACTTGTTTTCAAGCTTGGTTTTCTTTGGTAATTGATTTAAAATGACCATTAGGATATTACTAAGGTCTTAGAACAATATTTGGGTACTCACCCAAGTCTCTCCAAGCTTAGAGCACGTTTTTGCTTAAACTGCTCTTTTGGTGTTTCCTTATGTTTTCTTTGGTTAGAAATGTTTCTTAATGTTTATAAGGCATTATTTGACCTACTTATATCTTAGTTTATCATTTAAACACCATATCTAAGTTTGGGGTATTTCATAGAGACTCAATGAAGTAAATATACTCCATATGCAACCAAGAACATAGTAAACCTTGTCATGAGACTTATGAGCGGAAACAAACCTCTCAACATGAACTTTCACTTATCAGTGATGATATACCCTTCAATTGGAAAACGGGACCAGAAAACCCTTGAAGTTTCTTGGGATGTCCCGATGATGTATATACAGAAGTAAAACTACACAGCTAGAGCCTATAACTAATGCTCAGCACTAAGGAGACAGTAATTGTAACCCGATAAACTACTTCATCCATTGACACCCAAGAATATCATAAATGATGAAGTAATGTGAGGTAAGCTAACCTACAAATGAAACCTAAATCGAAATAGAACATCTCCACATTCAGAAGATAGTAACATTGTGGTATGCTACGACAACTGTCATACATACGAAGATAGGAAATCCTCGGTGTATTCACACCACAAGGAAATGGGACCAACGACAATGGCAATGAGTAAAGATAAGCTACAATAGTAACAGAGACCGTAAAATGATGTTGTATAGTGAGTAAGAATACGGTGCGCAACGAGCGACCGCTATGAGAAGGTAGTTAGACAATGATACGGAGTAGAAAGTATGAGATGACAGACAGACATATTCATTCCTAACACATAAGTGATTTACTGCCAAGCGTTTACGCCTCTGCACTCTGTATGACTGAGTGTTTTGGTATTGCACTTGCCCAGTGATGATCTAGTGGGATAGCTAGGAATATGGAAAATGTAAATCGTAGTAGACCCTTCTTTTCACCAACGAACATGGCATAAGCCAGTTAAGCACGAAGAGTGTAAAGCACACCAATAATCACAAGATGTGAATTCCAGTGGAATGAAAAGGTGAAAGGAGACTTAAGAAAGTCACTAGGACCGACGCACAGAAAATGCAAGGTCATACTGAAGCGGTAACAGAAGTTACTCTCCTAACACAATTTCCACACCGTGATGTATAGTGGTTCGGCCAATGATCCGGCCTACGTCCACTTCTAGACAGAGCTATTATTCATTCTTTGGTTTACAACACTAGAGAGCTTTTGGGATGTGAGCTCCCTTTTCTAACTTGAGTCCCTTACAAATGAGCCCCTCTACTCCTATTTATAGACTTTCTATCACTAGGTTTACCCTTTTGCCCCTATACATGTGGTGGTGTTACATAAACATAACTATCAGTCCTTTTACGGGTCTCCGGACTGAAATACTGCTTCCGCATTGGACTAACTCTTCCGGACCGTCACTTTGATAATAATCCCTCCGGTAGTTACTCTATCGGTAGCGATTCTTTAGATAGCAACTCTTACTCTTCCGGTAGCGGGTCCTCCGGTAGTAGGGCTTCCATCGATAGGCCTTCCGACAATTGGCCTCCGGTAGAGTCTCTTGGTAGATCCCTCCGCATCGGGGCCTTTCGGTAGCAGGCCTTCCGACAATTGGTCTCCGATAGTAGTCCTTCCGCTAGCAGGCCTTCGGTAGACACTTTAACCTTCCATGGTATATTTCATACCATTACATCAGTCCCACAAGTTCTACTTTTTAGCACTAAAAAGTGGAACTTATAAAAGAAGATGAAATTTACACTTTGTACTCTTTTCTTTTCTACTATGTATCTCCTAGTCCCACAAGTTCTTTTTCTTTTGCCTAAAAAGGAAATGAACTTAAAACTTTAGGCTACATGAGAGCTTGTCTATCGGTCACCAAGAAGTCCCACAGGTTCCGGGGTGATGGAGTCCCACTTGTTCTCCTGAGAAAAGGTCTCCGTCCCTTGACCGTGCCATAATAAGAAATCCAAATCTGGAATTCCGAAGGGCCATAATAATCCCAGAAGGCCATAATAATTCCCGAAGACCATAATAATTCCAGAAGACCATAATAATCTCAAGAAGTCCGAGATAATAATAATAATGGGATATTACTTCATAATCAGATTGCTGCTTGAATCACTTCATTCCTTGGGCCTGCATATCTAAATTTAACAGATTAAAAGATATTTGTCTTTTGGGCTGCCCGGAGCGACCGGACTTCCCAAAAGTTTCTTGTTAGTTAGAGCATATTAACCACGGGGATAAAAAACTCAAATATACAGCCTATAGGTTGCTTAGAGCAGCATTTTTTAGTACATGGATAGTACAAGTCTGAAGTGAACAAAGGGAATTACTATAAATTCTATTGGTTCCCAAAAGTTTGAAGATTCTGATAATGAATAATTTTAGACTGCTCTTTTTGTTTTTTTTTTGCCAAGATCTCTTTTGGTAACCCCTTAGTTACACTTTTGCTTTCACACTCTACCACTGTACACATGGTGAGATCGTCGATTTAACACTCTACACTCTACGACTTTGAGCCGGTGAGATCGTCGGATTAACACTCTACTGCCAGGACGCTGACAGCGAGATCGTCGGATGAATTACACTACCATCGTTGATGGTAGATCGTCGGATACAAAACACTCTCCCATGGCCAATGGTGATGTCGTCGGATACATTCTTTTTTTTGTCTTTCTTTCTTTCTCTTCTCTTTTTTTTTTTCTTCTCTTTCCTTTTCTTTCCTTTCAAGACTCGCTGGTCTTCGTTTTAAGTAAATCAGAAATTGTTTTAAAATATTTCTTTTTTGAAAACTAGAGGGTGATCAATCCTCTAGAGAAAGTTTTGTAAATTTCCGGTGGAAAAATAATATTCACAATGAAATATTAAAAAGTTGGTACCTCTTTTTTTACCCGTTGGATGATATTATCCGGTAGGATTGAGGACATGGGTTTTGTACTCGGCGCAATCTACCGCAAGCGGTTCCACCGAAGTTGTAACATGTGGACACGTTCCTGTCTTCTAGCTCGGGACTCCGGAGGCTCCTGTCGACATTTCGATTCTCCGTGGCTCGATTTCCCTGTGGAGGATCAATCTAATCGTCCGGTTTGGAATTTTCAACATCCATCTGAGTCATAGCTAGGGTATTGCGTCGCCGTCTCTGATTCTCTTTCCATTTTGCCTCCGTAGGGAAAGATTGTGCCTCCGTTACTGGAGGTTGTAACTGGTGGGGAGTTTGAAGTTACTATCGAAGGAGATTACAAGCTTCTACCGGAAGAGGATCCTTTCTTCTTTTTTTGCCCCAGGTTAGTTTCTTGTCCATCCAGGGAAGAGAAAACTGGGCCGATCGCATTGCTATTGTAAACTGTCACCGGGAATGAAATGTTTCTTGGGAAACGACGCTCTCCAAGGTTCTGTCAATTTAACACGTCCCAGAGCTGAAGTCGGTCGTCACCAGAGATTAGAGCACACTCTTACTCATCCAAAATCATTCGCCCCTGCCTCTTGTTTCTTGATCTCAATTTCTCATGACTCTAATGAATTTTTAGTTTCCATGGCGGCACACCTCTTGTGCCTACAGCCCACTGAATCTACCGGAAGCAACAGGGATGAAAAACGGTGGCGCTTCCGGATGTAGAAAATGGCTTCACCCGAGGGAGTTGAATATTTTACTGTTGCAAAACTCTGCGGTGTACTCCTTAGTGATACCCCTCCGTAGGACTCTTTTGGTAGCCGATTTGAGTGACAGTGGTAGCCTGATATTACCGGTAGGACTTCATTTTGTTACTGGTGGAGATTCTGCTGGGGGAGGCTTTGAAGTTGCTACCGACTGAGATCACGAGCTTTCTCCACTGAAGACATGGCACTTCTACTAGCGGAGATGGCAGATTGCCACCGATAAAGATAGCAAGTTGCTACTGGTCTGGACGAGCTGCTACTGGCGGAAGTTTTCTCTTTATTTGACAACTCTTGATGTAGGGCAAATTTTGGGGCAGCATATGTACAACACCGAGCAAATGCATAGTATCCCCTCAGGTGCGCGTCCGTTGTTCATGGGTCATGAAATACAAAGCAGAATCAGATGATTAGAAAGCAAGAATAAACCATAATTGAATTTGGTGCAAGAAATAGCATATTATGATCAGGGTATAGCTGACTGAGGTGCTTCAAACGAATCGCTCAAGTTGTTAAAAGAGCCTACTACATTAAGCATTGGAGTTTATTCTATTTATAACAGTTGAAAACTATATCACAGACATTTTGCATCTGGCAAAAGGAAGTACCGAAGAATGCTAAGAATTTTAAAAGCTAGGAAGCAACAGCTGCCACAGATGAGAATTGTGTGAAGTGCAATAAAAGTTAGATCATACTAAGTAAAGTTCAGGTTGGGAGCTGGTTATAGCAGTAACACCAGACAATGAATCAGATTGATGTTACATATTCAGAAAAGCTAAGTTGTCCATATTGCATAACTAGGACAGAACTAACAAAACTGCTGCTGAATGTACATAAACTGAAAAAGACCACATTGTGTTTTACCGCAGCAGTCTATGTGAGAGCGAGAAAAGACTACTCACTATCTCAAGATTTTAACTAGCAGCATAATGTTTTATAACTGAACTGATTTTAAGCAGGAAGCTAATAATAAAAAATAGTATAAATAGCTGCGGAATGAGAGTCCAAAAAATAAGCTCAAATCGGGTTAAATTGGCAATGTGGTCAAAACTAAATAGTGCGTGACCCTCCCATTCCTAGCTTAATACCATTTATAATCTGGATTCAAAGGCCAGCTGATGAATTACTGAAATGCATGATGTTTACGGCAGGTAAAAGCTAGAGAAGTTAGCCATTGTTCAGATAAGAACCGGGCTTAAACTACCAGCATAACAGTGTGTTGAACAACACAAAAAATTGAACATAATCATTCCAAAGTTCAGGGTTTGTTTTAATCCAGTCATGCGCAATAGCTGTTAACCAAGTTTCAAGTAGAATGGTAAAGGTAGACACGAGCAAGTGTCTTTTAGCCATCGAAAAAACTGCTGAGATTGGGTGTACACCTGCTCGTTCAAACTCCAAATATAAAGATGATTACAGCATCAAATAATTGTAAGATAAGGGGCATGGGCCTGAATTTGATCCCGCTGAAACAACTCTAAAGATGAAATAATCATAATGCCTAGACATGAAAGAGCATAGAGTAGCTTAGCCATGTAGAAAACGGGCAAGAGTTCATAGTCAAAACCTCACTAGATAGCAGCAGTAGTAAACTCTTGCCTTTCTTAGTCCAATACAGCCATTATAAAGGAAATAAGAAATGGAACATAATTCTGGAATCCATATCAATTAACCTAATAACAGCTTGCAATCAGGAGGAATCACATTTCGAATAGGTCCCATTACACTCACGATAATGATTTATAGCAGCAGTAAAAACTGAGTATCACCGGTAGTAGATGCAATACCAAAACACGCGACATTTGTGTAAACAACTACTTATTCACCAGAAATAAAAACCAGAGCATAATTGCCATCTTAACTGAGTACGAATACCATACTTAACTCTCATTTTCAGATCTCAATATCAAACTGTTTTCAAGCCCATGGTGTTAGCAAGACTTCTATGACCAGAAGAGTTACCTTGGATCCGCAAATGAAAACGTGTAGTTCCTCAACTCCGCTTTTTGGCATATTTACCTCATTAGTTCTCTATGTTGACAAAGAGTCACAGCTCCTTTGCGGAATCGAACAAGCTTTCCTCGTCGGCTGGCGCCGGGCCTAGAACTAGACATTGCTCGGGCTGAGACTGAGACATTGACATTGCTCCTGGGACGTCGCCCAGAACTCGAACCACGTCGGCGCCTGGGTCCAAATTGAAGTGCTACCTAGCCTGTCCCTAGAACTGCTCTCCAACTCTCATGACTGAATACGGAATCTGAAGATGTTTCTCCTGTCTTTGAATAAAGCACAGTTTAGCGCAAATTCCACAAGTATATAATCGAATGCAATCAGTATGATATTTTTTTTTGAGCGTGAAGTCATGAGGGATATTGATTCTCTTTTTCAGGCGATTATGCTTGATGCTAGGCTAAATTTAACCGAGAACTCCCTGATTCGAGACTGCAAAGGCTTCATAATTGCTCTATATCCGGCCACACTTTGGTGACCGCAGCATTTATGTTTGTCGACACCACCGGCTTCGCCGTGCTTCTCTTTCTCACAGATTAGATCGGTGGTACTCTATTGCGATTCATATATCCTTTGTAGGTATGATCGCCCGCTTGTTCTTGTTTCTGAATTCCTTTGTTTCCTCTTAATTCTTCGACTCTTCGCTCTTCAGACTCTTAGACGAGAAGTAATTACGATCGATGGAATTGAGGAGTTTAATCAATGCGATCTGCCGACCTCTTCCAAGCAAGAAAGTCTTATGCGAATCGACCTTATTCTTCCTTGTCCATAATCTGTCCATCGACTGCTTGTAAGAGTGTGGATCCGACAATTTAGCGAGTGAAACTGTGGCATTGCTCACGAAGACTTTGGTACGATCCGAGATTCTGAGTTCCTCGTCATCGACGGAATTCTGCTCGCGCGAATAGATTTCCTTCTATGAATTTGAAGAACTCCTTCGATTTCCTACTTCGAATGAACGATTACTCTACGTGGTGTGGTGGCTAAATCGTGGTTACCATTTCGGTTTGATCTTGGAGGATCTTGTTTGTATGCGTTTTGTGACGCACACTCCTTACTAGGCTCTTGCCGAATCGCGAATCCCCGATCCTTGACAATCCGTGGTTGGATAATCCATACCTTCCTCCGACAGAATCATGGGTCCTTGCTCAAGATCACACTTCGTTATTTCTCAAAGAATTCGACAAACCGTTCATCTTTCCTTGAAATGTGGATAATCGCGGTTGATGTTCGTTTCCCACAGACGGCGCCAATGAAGCTGTAACAGAAGTTACTCTCCCAACACAATTTCCACACCGTGATGTATAGTGGTTCGGCCAATGATCCGGCCTACGTCCACTTCTAGACAGAGCTATTATTCATTCTTTGGTTTACAACACTAGAGAGCTTTTGGGATGTGAGCTCCCTTTTCTAACTTGAGTCCCTTACAAATGAGCCCCTCTACTCCTATTTATAGACTTTCTATCACTAGGTTTACCCTTTTGCCCCTATACATGTGGTGGTGTTACATAAACATAACTATCAGTCCTTTTACGGGTCTCCGGACTGAAATACTGCTTCCGCATTGGACTAACTCTTCCGGACCGTCACTTTGATAATAATCCCTCCGGTAGTTACTCTATCGGTAGCGATTCTTTAGATAGCAACTCTTCCGGTAGCGGGTCCTCCGGTAGTAGGGCTTCCATCGATAGGCCTTCCGACAATTGGCCTCCGGTAGAGTCTCTTGGTAGATCCCTCCGCATCGGGGCCTTTCGGTAGCAGGCCTTCCGACAATTGGTCTCCGATAGTAGTCCTTCCGCTAGCAGGCCTTCGGTAGACACTTTAACCTTCCGCATGGTATATTTCATACCATTACACATACAAGTAAAGAACACTTGTACTAAACCAGAGAAAGTGGTATAATTCAGAAGCTATTGACAACAAAGGAAGCACTACAACTAAGTAGTGACTTAACCTCGCCCGACAATAAGTCGGAGGAACTTAGTGAATAAGTGTGGGAGTACGAATAGTATGTATAATAGATTGCCAGAGAGCTGGTTATAAATATAAAACTCATTGAGTTCAAGCATGGTAAAAGAATACCACACTTGTTTAATAAACCTTATTCCCACAATAAAGGGATAAGAAGGTGATGTATCAGGGTCACGCAGCAGAAGCTAGTGGGCCCTAGCGTAGAGGTTTAATATACCCAGTAAGTATGAGAGAATGGCTATCAATGCCTTTAAGCCTGATAGGCTAGAATTGAATTGATTGTGAGTTAAATAAACTCCAATAGGAATTCTTGGTACAAGGACTAAACCATTAGTATGGTTAAAACCCTTTGACCAGAGTACAATATATAATAGACCGTAGAGAAGCTAAAATGCTTCAAAATGCCCGAATAGAGTGAACCAATGTTCAATAATAACATATGGTAGATTACGTGGGCGTAATCCCTTTTAAGGGGGGTAGAGTGAAAACCGCTTAATGTAAGTTTCAGGAATAAAACACATAAACTATAATGTGCATAGCACAAATGAGAATCGAATTGATGACTGGTACTTATGTTAAATAAACATACGTATTCATTCATATTGCAATTGTGGTAATTAGTCACGAGAGATGCAAATACCCTAACATGAGTCGGTATAAAACCGATGTAGAACCTAGAGGAAAGTGAGTTGCCTAGGTGATTGTTTTGAGACAATTGAAAATGAGTAGTGGATGAAGCTCCACAAGTGTTGTAGCCTTAAAGAAATAGTACGAATTGATTAAGAGTAGTAGAGGAATGTAGCCCATGAGTAGTGTATTCCTAGGTAAGTTATTGGAAGTAAACTTAGGACAACTAAATTCTACAAGTATTGCAATTTTTAGTTAGATTAGTTGAAATGATGGAGAGTAAAGGATGAAAGTAGCGAAGTCAATGGAATGAAACCTTAGGCATTGAATCTCGAAGTAAAGTATTTGGGAGTAGATTGAGAGTGATTGATGGACTCAATTCCATCCTTTGGAGATGTGTGCAATTAATTATGACTGGGAAGAGTAAAAAGATAGAAAATGAAAATAAATGAATTATTTGATTGTTTGAAATTAATGTGGGAAGTCAAACTTGATCCTGATCAGATCAAGGGAAACCGAACACAAATTGGGATGGAAAGATAGTTCAACGCTGATGCTGATCACATCAGGGTCGAATGATTCTTGAAGCTTCCTCAAGTGGTCACAAGAATCACACATAGGATAGAAGTAATGAATATAAATTGGAATTGGAAGTTGTGTGTTTTAGAAAATTTCTAATTAGTAGTTGTAAAAGAATTTTCCTTAGACGGGAGAGTGAGTATTTGTTGGAAGCTTATACCGGAGAATGACAGTAGGTATCATGTTGTATTATTCCAAGGGCAGCAGGACATAGAGGAGTCCTGTGTCTAGATGACCGGAGTGCCTGCGGGATTGTAATGTGTATTGCATTGTTTTGGGGATAGCTTTGCACTGTATGAATGTATAAATTTTGTAATGAGGAACCGGATGGTTGGTAGTAATGCGGATTGGAGTAATTATTGTACATTGGTATGGTATGGTATCTAGGAACCTTGAGTAACGGATTTAGGATTTGTAAGGAGGAGGAATGTATGATTTTGGTGTTAGACGTGTAGGAATGAGTAAGTATAGTAATCTTTTAACCTTGAGAAACTTTGAGGGCAAAGTTTCTTAAGGGGAGTAGATTGAAATACCCCGACCTTAAATATAGTGATTAAAATTATCCTAATACGTATTTAAGGGCCTAATGGTGCCTAAGTAATATTGGTAAGGAAAAATAAATCCAAAAGAAATAAAGAAACGCTTAAAAAGCGAAAAACACTAAATAAGCGTTAAATAACCATAGGAGGTACGAGACCTCGGTTAGAGTATTATATGGATTATAAAGGCTTATTCATGCCTAAAAAATGTATGGGAACAACTCCCGAAGAAAACGGATCCAAATAATGTATTAAAACGCTAATAGAGCTTTAGCGCATGTTTTTCGAGGAAACCCGAAAACGTGACTTTAAGTGGTCAAACGAACCTGTAAGAATTATAAATCATTAAATAACAATAATTAAGCGTTAATGGGAGCTTAATAACCAATAAAATTAAAGAAACAAGAGTGGTCAAACGAACCTGTAAAAATTATAAATCATTAAATAACAATAATTAAGCGTTAATGGGAGCTTAATAACCAATAAAATTAAAGAAACGAGAAAATTCAGGAGAACGGACCCGGTTAGTGAATAGTACTGAAACCGGGTAAAATAACGAGCGTTTTCTGTAAAAGACGAAAAACACTCCAACTAGTACAACAGTAGGGGGCCGATTTTTAATGGGTTCAATAACCCCTCACACACACATGTAACTAGTTAACAAATAAAGGGAGTCAAAAAGCAAATGAGAAAAAGTAAAAAAAGTACTTTACCTATTTTGTCTCACCTCACTCTCTCATTTCTCTATTCTCTCTCCCATCTCTTCTTCCCCACCGATTTCTCTCTCTTCTCCCTCCTCTGTTGGGCGATTTTTGAAGCTCCAAAGAAGCTTCAATGGCTTCTCCACTTTACCTCCATGCTCTACCTCCATGTGAGCTCCAAATGTAAAAATAATTACATATTCTAGCTCCCCTCATCATTCTCTACACTTCCCTCTTTTTAGAATTTCAAAATGAGGAAGTTCATCTCCATGGGTTTTCCCCATTCAAAGAGAAAATAGCACCAATGGGTAGCTTGGAGTCCCCTCTCTCCATTAAGGTAAAAATCTACATGAAAAACTCATGTTTTCTTCATCTTCTTTTGTAACTAATTTTACCCCTCTTGTAATGCTCTATTTTCCTCTCTCTTTTGAGCATCACTTCAACCTTGCAATGGTGGTGGAATCACCTTCTTGAACCAAGGGCTAAAACCCCTCCTAAAACACTCCAAAGGTAAACCCTAGAATTTGTGTTTTAAATATTTCAATGAATTAGTATAAATCTAAGGGTTAGTATTTTAATTACACTTGTTTATGTGTGCTTTGGGTGATAGGAATGGAGTTTGGCAACTCCATTCCCTATATGGCCGATTTGTGCAAGAAAGAGAGAAGGAGGAGAATTGGAAAAGAAAGAAGGAATTATAAGCTCAAGGTAAGAGCTCCTTCTTAATGCTAAATTCTAAATGCATTAGAGTAATAGGAATGGGTAAAACTAATTAAAAACCCAAAATATTGTATTAGTATAGTAGTTGTGGAAGTTTGAGAATTTGTGAGCAAGTATGTGAATTGTAGGCCTTGGAGCCAAATGTAATGTGTATGTGTATTAGTATTGTTGCTTGATGGAGTATTGGTGTATTGAGATTGTGTTGAGTGCTGGTAGGACCCTTGTATGGGTGTGGCTAGAATAGGGATGATTTTGGCAAGAAAGTATGTATGTGGATAAGAGGAAATTGTTGGTGAACTATGACAAAATTTGGTAGGAATTGTGCATTACTGGATGACTTGGTGAATGGTAGAATCAAGGTGTGTATTGGAGTTAGTAGAGATGTTAAGTAACTATGGAGTAGTAGTTGTGGTAAGAGAATGAAAGGATATAAAATCTGTAGCAAGAGGTGTTGGAATGTATTGGAGAAACTAGGAGAACTTGTGTGCAAGACCTAGTAAAATGAGTGTGAACTTGAAGAGGTAAGATAATGCATTGTAGGCCTTGGAAATGGCATTAGGAGATGAAACTATGTACGGAGGAAGTAAGAACCAAAACCTGTAGCAAAACAAAACTAGGGAGAATTTATAAGTGTTGAAATGAAGATGTAGAAGGTAAAGTGTGTGAATTAGTATGAAAAGAAGTAAGAAGTTAGTAAAGGATTTGAGGGTGTTTAGGAGCTTGATTAGATGCTAAAATATGTGGGATTAAGTGTGGAAACATTGGGGATTTGAATGACCAAAGATAGGAATTGAACAGAGGAAGAAAAACACAATTTTGTAACAGACCTGCCATGGTCCGGGACTCAGGTCCAGGACCAAGTCCCGGACCACCCCCTGAAAACACCCCAAGAGTAGAAGTTTCGCTTGGTCCGGGACTTGAGATAGGGACAAGGTCCCGGACCATAGTAAAAATCAAGCCGAGAGTAGAACCAAGCATCTGGTCCGGGACCTGAGTTGGGGACAAGGTCCCGGACCATAAAAGAAATCCAGCCGAGACTTAAGACCAGTGTTGATCCGGGACTAAGGACCCGGACAAGGTCCCGGACCAACACCAAAAATGAATTCTGAGCTTATTAAGTGGGTTTTAAAGAAAGGTAATGAGTGGTAATGTTAGTATAAGATAATTAGTACTTGATTAATGATGTTTAAGGGTCATTAAAGGTATAAACACGTTTGAGAAGTAAGTAAGAAAGTTGTGAATATAAGAACATTAAGTTAAACCGAAATAATGGCATAACGGGGTAAGTACGAGAGTAGTAACTATGTATGTATTGTAATGCTTAGTATTAATGGAATCATTTGACATGTAGTCATTGGTTTGAGAATAAGACTCGAGGAACGAGAGTGAACCAAAGGAACACGGGAGCACCCGGTAAAGTAAATTCCAGAAAAAGGTATGATTTCTTCATGCTCTGTATCCTTACCTGGTTACCGAGATTTGTGTGCTTATTTGATCACCTAAATAAGATAAATGCATGAATCGGACTATAATGCACTTACTTGTGCTTGTTTATATTTGTTATTGCTATTTTGTCTTGAACACTTAGTTTGTATAATTCATGAAATGAATGGATGAAGATGAAGTGTGTATGTACCTTGTAGTGTATTTGTGTATTGTATTATACCTTGTGAGTATGTGTATGGGAGTAATGTATTATTGTGTGGCTTGGATGTGAATGACTTCTACTAATTCCTAACTACCTAACTCCTAACGTAAGTATTGAGTAAATTGGAATGAGTAGAAGTCCGATATAGTTTCGGCCACGCGTGAGGATGAGGAGACACAAGAGGTTGGATCCGATTCCTGGTTCTTAAACTTCTCCACGGCCCAAACCCCTTAAATGTGTAGCATCCTGGATTAGTGAACCAAGTAAATCCCAGTGGTGGGCCGGTGTAGTCCCCGGGCCGGAGGTCCCGACGACTTGACTTGAGTATGTAGTAAGTAAGTAAGTATTGTATGAGTAATGGTCTTGGCTTGTGTAAGTCATTGACCCCGAGTAAAAGAGTAATCTCCACCCGATTAACCCGGGTGGACAAATGGAGCTCACAAGTACTGGGTATTGTGTATGTATTGAGTTAGGATTGTGTATGCGTATTTAAGTGAAATACCCCAAACCTTAATAAGTTGTTTAAACATTAAATAATAAATTATTAAGACTAAAAAGAGTCTTAGAAACATTAGTAAACAATTTAATAAATAGTAAATACAACAAATTGCCTAAAAGGGCAATATGGGCAAAAATATGCTCTAAGCTTGGGATAATCTTGGTTAAGGCTTAATGAACTTACCAAGATCTTACTTGTATATTAATGAGCCTATTAAATCAATTACCAAAGAAAACCAAGCTTGAAGACAAGTTAAAACGCAAATGTGCTTTAAGGAGTCTTAAAGCACGTTTTTGAAAAAAAATTGTCTTGTAAATGAGTTTTGAATGGTTAAATGACCATCGATACTCTTTGATTAATATGTGTACTACTTAGTATCACATTTGGAAGTTTAAATTAATAAGAAATCAATATTTCACTTCTATGTGTTTTGTTATAGTGAATAGTAACTAAAATAAGCTAGTTTGTAACATGTGTCAACATGTGTAATTTAATTGAGCAATAAAGACTAAGTAACCCCTAATATTAAATGGGGGCCGGTTTTGCATGTGGTGAGTCACCACCCTTGCTAACTGATTGATTAAATAAGTGAGTAATTGAAAAAGCACTATTTGCTTTACGTAATTAATATCTTCAAAAGCAACTACAATCAGTGATTCTCTTCATTCCTTCATTTCCTCTTGCTGTCTCACGTAGCCATCCCCTTCCCTACTCTCTTTCACGATCGAACCAGCACCACCAACATACTTCAAATCCTTGTAACTTCTAGCTCACTTGTCCAAATCAAAAACTAAGACCACCGATCTCTTAGTCTCATCAAGCTCTTCAACTTAGTCCTTTCAAATCTTCAAGAGCTACATTTTGGTGCCAAGAGGAATCTCCATGGAAGGATCTTGAGTTCATCTTTCCATATATTATTGTGCTCCTTTGCTTCAAGGTAAGGAAACTCAAAGAAAAATGATATTTCCTCCATGTTTTATGTTGTTCGAAAATTTGCCTTAAATGGTGTTCTTACGTTGCCTTGTTCTAGCTTCATTCCACTTTCAAGGACTGGGTGGAGTCCTCTCTTGACACGTTTCCAAACTCTCTTCAAGTTCTAAGTTGACAAGCAAGCAAATATCCTTACCGATTTCTGAAACAAGAAAGAAATTGTGAGGAAAGGAGGTAATTATGCTAACCAAAAATAGCTTGAAATTCCTTTGGAAAATGAACGTATGTTGTCTACTGAAACTACCTAAAGAGCCAATGGTAAATGACTTAGAAAAATGTTCTCAAAGATACTAGTAAAGGACATATGTATTATTGTGTGTATTTGCAGGTCAAAGGCAAATATGTTGTTGGAAATTCAGTGTTTAAGATTTATGCATTTTAAGAGCCTAAGTGCTATGCAATTTAAATTGTGCACTATGTTGTTATGTGGTGTATATTTGGTGAAGTTTTGAGTATAAGAGTGTACTGGGAAGTTTATACATATGATGGGTGTAAAAACTTACGTAGCAGGACTTGAAAAATTACAAGTACGTCGATTCTGTAGGTTGGGTCCGGGACCTAAGTCATGGGTCATGTCCGGACCAGGGGTGCAAAATAGGCCGAGAGTTCTACATGGTTATAGGTCCGGGACTTGGGTCTTGTACAAGGACCCGGACCAACCCCTTAAAATTACCCGAGAGATTTTGCCTAGAATGGTCCGGGACTTAGGACCTGTATGAAGTCCCGGACCACCCCATTAAAAGAGACCGAGAAGATTGCCAAGTGTAGGTCCGGGACCTAAGTTAGGGACCAAGTCCCGGACCACTATATAAATTTGGTTCTAGGTTATTAAACGATGACTAAAGATGGGGATAAGTTAGAGGTGATGTTATAGAGTTATGTAGGTCATGTTAGGAGTGTTATAAGGACATTTTAAAAGATGAGAAATTAAAACAAAATGTGGAAATGAGATAACTAGAAATGTGAAGTAATAATGTTAACAGTGGACTAGTGCGTTAATTGACCGACGTTACTAAATGTGTTTAGGATTCTCTCAAGGTGGGAACCAGTCGAAGCAAGGGCCAAGGTATGGTTTTCTTGCAGTCTGTTGCCTACCGGTTTACACCGGCTTGTGTGTTGTTTGTTTTCTGTGTGTTTATGACTTTGTAAGACTTAAGTCATGTAACGAGTTTACAGTTGTTCATATTATGTTGTTGAGATGTGACTCATTTCCCTTGTGTGTGTCTAACAAGACTTAAACACTTGATTGTGATCTGTGTATTGTGTTGCAATGTTGTGCTTCTAACAAGTGCTAAGGAAGGGGAAGTGAGGAGTCCGGTAGTTCCGGCCACGCGTGTGAGTATGGGAGTCGATGTCATTTACCGGTTCGATTCTCTTTGTATGTTGAGGTTGTTTTCCAATTTGGTTTCAATCTTCCCTTTAGCTTATCCAAGGCTATTTTACTGACTCACGTCGGGCCACAGGGGCATACTATGTTTATTCGGTGTGCTTGGGATCACTATATCCGACACGCCTGGTGTTTAAGTTATCCGTTCAATTCTAAATGACGGTGACGAGTTATGTAACGAGCTTAGTATGAGTATGGCAACATCCTCTATGCTCTCAATGTGATCTAACTTGGTTGGTTCGTTTCCTAAAAGGGATCCGTTCTTGTGTGTTACGTGTGAAGCTGTTTGCTATGCAATGTTCTTGCTACGCTAATGTATATATGATGTTAATGTGTAAAATGAATGCCATGTTATCATGACAATTGGTTGCGCGTATCCCGGTAGCCGATGGGCTGCGCGTTAGCCATACCAGCCAAGGGTTGCTGACCCCTCGGGGGATCCATATTTCTTTTACTGCAGGATGAGGATCGAAGAAGCGGAGTGGCTCTAGATCCCAGGATGTAGTTTACTTTGAGTACCTTTGGATGTTGGCCCGGGATGCGCCTGTGCTCCCGTGGCAATATGTATTTCAGTTGTTGACAGTGCACAATGGAAGTTTACAGTGATAGTGTATAATTATGGGTTGTAAGTTAAATACTCGGTTATGTGTGTATGTACTTATGGTTTTAGTTCTATGCTCGGGAGTCTGATCATCAGACCGGTACAACTTGTATTTATTCAGCCTTGTTAACCACGTGGGTGGTTGACGGCGTTGTAGCACCAATCGTTAGTTATTGTTTAGTTGTTTAATTCCGCTGCGATTCCAGTTATTATTAAGTACGTAGTAGGGGTGTTACAAAAAGTGGTATCAGAGCGAAGTATCGCTCTGATGACTAGAATACCGAGCTTAGGTAAATACCGAGTTAGGAAATCTAGCAATAGTTACTAAAGTGAACAGTTATGGATAGGTTAAACACTAACTAAGTGTGGAAATACCTTGGAATCGGGAAGACACTACAACCGTTGGACCGATAAGTGTGTAAGCATGTTGCTAATAAATGTTTGTGTGAATTCAGATGTCAGGTAGACCACGTGGTAGAGGCCGCGGACGCGGTACTGATGAAACTGGGGACCAGGGAGAGAACCCTACGGCGCAAGTTATGGCCGATGCTGTTGCGGCCGCCGTAACCCAGATGGTCCCACAGTTAGTAGCTGCGGTGCAGCAGGGGCAACAGCCCGGAGTTCAACCACCACCACCGCCACCGCCAAGAGAGACCAACTGGGTCAAGGCGTTGGCTGATTTGAGACCGCCGTCATTCGGAGGGGAGACCGACCCTAGTAAGCTGGAGGCGTACATCTCTGAGATGGAGACCGCCTACGAGACCTTGAATGTCCGAGGAGGTCAAGGTTCGTCTTGCCGCTTACTACCTGAAGGGTTCGGCACAGACCTGGTGGAAGCTAGTAAGGGAAGGCAGAGTTGCTGACCCGACCTTTCAGTGGAGGGAGTACACGGCTCTGCGAGCGAAGTACTACCCGATACATGTGCAAGAGGCTAAGCGCCTAGAGCTGGACAATCTGAGGCAAGGGGATAAGATGTCGGTAGATGAGTACTACTCAGCCTTCATCGGACTTATCCACCTGTTACCGGATCTGGGTTACTCAGACCGAATCCTAGTGAACCGTTTCTACAACGGATTGAGCTACCGCCTACGCTATGGCATGGGGCCTAGTGGATATACTACTTTGCAGGTAACAGAACTACAGTGCGATGTGAATAAGTATGTACAATGTGTTAACGTGATTGTGAGTTATTTTTGCGGGGCATAACTAACACCCTAAATAATAGGAGTGCTATCATGCCGCTGCTATAGTGGAGATCACCGTCCGTCTGAGGGACGAGGAGATGCGCTTAAGCGCAAGGCCACGAGCGAGGGTCAAAGCACGCAAGGGTTTGGGGGTGGAAAGAAGAAAAAGCCATACCCTCAGCCCCAGAAAGGACAGCAACAGGGTGGCAAGGGCCAGGCCCAGACCACCACTGCTGAGGAGCCATTGCAGCTCACCACTTATGCCTATGCGGCTAAGCCCCTGCGCTCTCAGCCATTCAAGGGTAACCAATTAATTATGAATAATGAGTTTAAGTGTGTGATGTTATAATGAAAAGTGTGTACTGAATGTGTGATGTGTTGGCAGCTAGCACGGGCTCTGGACCGGAGCGCCACTATTACTGTAAGTGGTGCAACGGAGATCACCCCGGCAAGGACTGCAAGGGAAATGATGTGCAGTGCAGATTCTGCAAGAAGATGGGGCATCGTGATTACGAGTGCTTCCAGAACCCGAATGGCAGGAACTACAAGCCTAGGGGACAGTGGAAGGGTAAGGCCGTTGCGATTACCGAAGGCCCGAAGTCGGCTAATCAGCCACCTACCGACCAGAGGTATACTGATGCCCAGAAAGGGAAGGGATCGGGATCCAACAAGGCCGCCCTGAATGTGGTGGACCGGTCTGAGGCACCAGAGTCCTCTTCTAGACCAGGTACCGCCTAAACCGTGAAACAAAATAAGTGATTGTATACCGCATTACATGCATGCGTGTTAGTGAGTTTAAATGTATTACTATGTGAGTAAAGAATTAAAGTATGATGTGAAAGTCACCTAAATAGGTAAATTGAAAACCTAGGAACCTTCAATATTTGCTATCCAATCCCGCCCACACCAAGCCCTGAAGAAACCACCATCAACATCACCGACTTTCCAATGGAGCAATGTCAGGTCATCCAGCCAGGTATGATACTCTTAAATGGATACCTGACACCGGAAGCACAAATCCACATCATCCGACGATGCGACGAACTGGGAGCAGCACCCGGAGGTTTCTACACACCCGAATACCCGAGTGGGTCAAAATGAAATTGAAGATGATGTGCATGGGTAAGGACTGGAATCCTTACACCAAGACATATCAAGACAAGCGAGTTGAAAATGGAACGACTGTACCGATGATACCTGAGGAGTTCCTTGCGGTTGTTAACCACGCCGTGGGGATTGCTCAGCAAGTTGAATCCGATTCAATACCAAGTGTAAAGGCAGATTTGTGTATTGTGAACTTCTACCAGAAAGGTGGACGTTTAGGTTTACACCAAGATAAGGACGAGTCACCCGAGTCTCTACGTAAGGGAGTACCCGTGGTGTCTTGGTCCATTGGTGATACCGCAGTTTTTATGTACGGCGAGCAGAAGCGTGGTGATCTCGCAAAGAAGTTGATACTAAAATCAGGAGATGTGTTAATCATGGGTGGGCAGTCAAGGATGTTATACCACGGTATCAAGAAGATCAAACTGAATACCGCACCTTCGACAGTGATCAATGCCACACACATGAAACCCGGACGTTTGAATTTGACCTTCAGACAGTTTTAGCCCTGTGTAATATTGTAATGTGTTAAACCAGTGTATGTTGGGGATGTATCATGTGTTAGTTATGTCAGCAGTGTAAACCAACTTATGGTGTAAAGAAAATGTTAATGAATAAAGTGGAGTTGTTTTGAAATATGTGAACCGTGTTGCTACTACATACTTATAAGTTTGCCAATTAATTAGGCTGTGCACTCGGAACGGGAGGAATACTGAGTGTCTGCAATGAAGCAGAAGCCGGCAAAAGCGGCACAATCCTCACCGGTACCTTCCCAGTCAATGGCGTGGATGCATCGATCTTGTTCGACTCTGGAGCCTCACATACATTCATTTCGCTGTCTTTTGCGAAGAGGCTGGGGTTAGACGGTGAAGAGATGCCTGACTTCCTAGTCACTCTCCCGTCGAAAGAGCGGATCAGGTGTGCCCGCTACCACCGAGGTGTTGTTGTACGAATCAGAGATGAGGAGTTTCCAATCGACTTGATAGAGTTCGATGGACTTGGTTTTGATGTGATTATCGGGATGAACTGGTTGGAGCGGTACAAGGGCAGAATCCTGTGTGCCGAGCATCGACTGCTTCTTCGGAGTCCGTCTGGGGTTACTATATCATACCGCCAGAGGCCCAGGGAGCCTTCGACTCAGATCATCACCGCCATGGCTATGTATAATGAACTACGACGAGGGAATGATGTATACCTCTGCTATGTCCAGGACATAGAGAGAGACCCAGAGTTTAGCCCAGATGTGCCGGTAGTGTCGGAGTTTCCTGATGTATTTCCTAAGGAACTGCCGGGCATGCCGCCAGCACGGGAAGTTGAGTTTGAGATTGATTTGGTTCCGGGCACCGGACCAATAGCGAAGGCGCCCTATCGTATGGCTCCAGCAGAGATGATTGAGCTCAAGGAGCAGCTGAGAGACCTACTTGACAAGGGATTTATTCGCCCTAGCGTTTCACCATGGGGAGCGCCGGTCCTCTTCGTGAAGAAGAAGGACGGTAGCCTCCGCCTTTGTATTGACTATCGAGAGCTGAATGCAGTTACGGTGAAGAACCGTTATCCTTTACCACGCATCGACGACTTATTTGATCAGTTGAGAGGAGCATCAGTGTTCTCCAAGATAGATCTACGATCTGGTTATCATCAGATTGCCGTTAAGGACAGTGATATTGAGAAAACAGCGTTCAGAACCAGATATGGACATTATGAGTTTACGGTTATGCCGTTTGGTTTATCCAATGCACCAGCTAAGTTTATGGACCTAATGAACCGCTTGTTCCAAGATCAGTTGGACAAGTCAGTGGTAGTCTTCATCGATGACATACTTGTGTATTCGAAATCAAGAGGTGAGCATGAAAGCCACCTGAGAAATGTGTTACAGACATTGAGAAAGAATCAGTTGTACGCGAAATTTTCTAAGTGTGAATTTTGGTTGAACCAAGTTTCCTTTCTTGGTCATGTGATTTCTGAGGCCGGGATCGCTGTTGATCCGGCAAAGATAGATGCAGTACGCACCTGGCCTAGGCCGAAGACAGTTACCGATATCAGGAGCTTCCTCGGTCTGGCAGGATATTATAGGAGATTTGTGAAGAACTTCTCCAGTGTCTCGAAGCCGATGACTTCCTTGATGAAAAAGGATGCTCCATTCGAGTGGACAGAAGACTGTGAGATTTCTTTTCAGAAGCTTAAAGATGCTCTGACATCTGCACCAGTCCTGACTATACCAGACGGTCCAGATGGTTTTGAGGTCTATTGCGACGCATCAGGTAAGGGTATGGGTTGTGTGTTGATGCAACACGGGAAGGTCGTAGCATACGCCTCCCGACAGCTGAAGAAACACGAAGAGAACTACCCTACCCACGATTTAGAATTGGGTGCCATTGTCTTCGCACTGAAGATATGGCGACATCATTTGTATGGGGTAAACGTGACGATATATTCCGACCACAAGAGTTTAAAGTACTTGTTCACTCAGAAGGAGTTGAACATGAGACAAAGAAGGTGGTTGAGTTCTTAAACGATTATGACATTAACTTGCAGTACAAAGAGGGGAAAGCAAATGTGGTAGCTGACGCACTGAGTCGCCGAGCACACTCTCTCCATTCGCTGGTCTCTCATACTAGCTTGGTTGAAGAGGTGCGGAGTGCTCAGATGACGGATCAGTACATGATGGAGATTAGACAGAAACTTGATGATACATTGAGGGTCAGAAGTATGACTTCAGACTCCATGACGATGACTTGATTAGGCTTAATGGCCGACTGTGTATTCCGAGGAGTAGCGCTGAGCTGAAGGAGCGCATACTGAGTGAATCCCATTGTTCTACGACATCGATTCACCCCGGAGCTTCAAAGATGTATAAAGGTATGAAACGTTATTTCTGGTGGGCTGGAATGAAAAAGGATGTGAATGATTATGTGTTGAGGTGTCTCACTTGCCAAAGTCAAGTTTGAGCACCGACGGCCTGGTGGTATGGTGCAGCCAATGCCAGTGCCTGAGTGGAAGTTCCATGACATTTCTATGGACTTTGTAGTAGGGCTTCCGCCTACAAGGGGAGGTCTGAATATGATTTGGGTTGTTGTTGACCGACTGACCAAGGTGGCCCGATTCATACCGATGAAGGACACCTGGAAAGTGGCAAGACTTGCAGAGCTCTTCGACAGAGAAATTGTAAGACATCATGGAGTACCGAAAACGATTGTATCTGACAGAGATACCAGATTCTTATCGAGGTATTGGAGATCCACACGAGAAGCATTGGGTACTGAGCTGAAATTGAGTACGGCGTTTCACCCACAGACAGATGGTCAGAGTGAGCGCACCATCCAGACACTTGAGGATATGTTACGTGCATGTGCACTTGACTTTCAGACCAGCTGGATTGATAAGTTACATCTGATCGAGTTTAGTTACAACAATAGTTACCATGCTTCGATCAAGATGTCTCCCTTCCAGGCCTTATACGGTAGACCATGCCGCACGCCATTATGCTGGGATGAGTCGAGTGAGACGGTCATTATAGGACCAGAGTATCTGGAACAAGTTCAGGCAGAAGTTCGCCAGATCCGGGCTAACATGAAAGCAGCTCAGGATAGACAGAAGTCGTACGCTGATGTGCGCAGACGTGACCTGGAGTTCGCCGTGGGCGATCAGGTTTCTTAGAGTATCCCCCATGAAGGGAGTGTTTCGTTTTGGCCAGAAAGGCAAGTTGAGCCCAAAATATGTGGGGCCTTATGTTGTGACGGAGCGGATAGGACCAGTAGCTTATAGACTTGATTTACCCGCTGAGCTGGGCAAGGTACATGATGTATTCCATGTGTCCCAGCTGAAGAAATATATGTCTCATCCGTCTCATGTACTTCAGCCTGAAAGGCTAACCTTAGAGCCGACCATGCGATCAGTGGAGACTCCCGTACGGATTCTGGATACTAAGACTCGAGACACTCGCCATAAGTCTGTACGACTGGTGAAGGTCCTCTGGTCTAACCAGGACGTCGAGGAGGCCACTTGGGAGCTGGAAGATAAGATGAAGGCGAAGTACCCGTTGTTGTTTACTTCTTAGTGTTTGTATGTGTAGGGTACGGGGCGTACCCCTTTTAAGGGGGGTAGAGCCGTTTCAGTTATGAGTGTACGACATGTATTTGAATACATTGTCTATGTTGTTGTTTATGTCATGTTGTTATATTGTTATGTTACAGACCGTGGTGTCTGAATGATGTTATGTTTGGACCTTGAGTCCCATGTTATGTAAGTATGTTGATGATGTTGTAATGGAAGTATTGTTTCATAAGTGATCCCCATGTTAATATTTAAGATATGTGGGAAGTGTGAACTTTGGGGACAAAGTTCTTTTAAGGGGGGTAGATTGAAATACCCCAAACCTTAATAAGTTGTTTAAACATTAAATAATAAATTATTAAGACTAAAAAGAGTCTTAGAAACATTAGTAAACAATTTAATAAATAGTAAATACAACAAATTGCCTAAAAGGCAATATGGGCAAAAATATGCTCTAAGCTTGGGATGATCTTGGTTAAGGCTTAATGAACTTACCAAGATCTTACTTGTATATTAATGAGCCTATTAAATCAATTACCAAAGAAAACCAAGCTTGAAAACAAGTTTAAACGCAAAATGTGTTTTAAGGAGTCTTAAAGCACGTTTTCGAAAAATTGTCTTGTAAATGAGTTTTGAATGGTTAAATGACCATCGATACTCTTTAATTAATATGTGTACTACTTAGTATCACATTTGGAAGTTTAAATAATAAGAAATCAAATTTCACTTCTAGTGTTTGTTATATGAATAGTAACTAAAATAAGCTAGTTTGTAACATGTTAACATGTGTAATTTAATTGAGCAATAAAGACTAAGTAACCCCTAATATTAAATGGGGGCCGGTTTTGCATGTGGTGAGTCACCACCCTTGCTAACTGATTGAGTAAATAAGTGAGTAATTGAAAAAGCACTATTTGCTTTACGTAATTAATATCTTCAAAAGCAACTACAATCAGTGATTCTCTTCATTCCTTCATTTCCTCTTGCTGTCTCACGTAGCCATCCCCTTCCTGCTTTCACGATGAACAGCACACCACCAACATCATCTTCAAATCCTTGTAACTCTAGCTCACTTGTCCAAATCAAAAACTAAGACCACCGATCTCTTAGTCTCATCAAGCTCTTCAACTTAGTCCTTTCAAATCTTCAAGAGCTCCATTTTGGTGCCAAGAGGAATCTCCATGGAAGGAGCTTGAGTTCATCTTTTCATATTATTGTCTCCTTTGCTTCAAGGTAAGGAAACTCAAAGAAAAATGTGTTTCCTCCATGTTTTATGTTGTTCGAAAATTGCCTTAAATGGTGTCCTTACGTTGCCTTGTTCTAGCTTCATTCCAACCTTTCAAGGACTGGGTGGAGTCCTCTCTTGACACGTTTCCAAACTCTCTTCAAGTTCTAAGTTGACAAGCAAGCAAATATCCTTACCGATTTCTGAAACAAGAAAGAAATTGTGAGGAAAGGAGGTAATTATGCTAACCAAAAATAGCTTGAAATTCCTTTGGAAAATGAACGTATGTTGTCTGAAACTACCTAAAGAGCCAATGGTAAATGACTTAGAAAAATGTTCTCAAAGAGACTAGTAAAGGACATACGTATGCTGTTGTATTTGCAGGTGAAAGGCAAATATATTGTGGAAATTCAGTGTTTAAGATTTATGCATTTTAAGAGCCTAAGTGCTATGCAATTTAAATTGTGCACTATGTTGTTATGTGGTGTATATTTGGTGAAGTTTTGAGTATAAGAGTGTACTGGGAAGTTTATACATATGATGGGTGTAAAACTTACAGCAGGACTTGAAAAATACAAGTACGTCGATTCTGTAGGTTGGGTCCGGGACCTAAGTCATGGGTCATGTCCCGGACCAGGGGTGCAAATAGGCCGAGAGTTCTACAGGTTTAGGTCGGGACTTGGGTCTTGTACAAGGACCCGGACCAACCCCTTAAAATTACCCGAGAGATTTTGCCTAGAATGGTCCGGGACTTAGGACCTGTATGAAGTCCCGGACCACCCCATTAAAAGAGACCGAGAGATTGCCAAGTGTAGGTCCGGGACCTAAGTTAGGGACCAAGTCCCGGACCACTATAAATTTGGTTCTAGGTTATTAAACGATGACTAAAGATGGGGATAAGTTAGAGTGATTATAGGTTATAGTCATGTTAGGAGTGTTATAATGACATTTTAAAAGATGAGAAATTAAAACAAAATGTGGAAATGAGATAACTAGAAATGTGAAGTAATAATGTTAACAGTGGACTAGTGCGTTAATTGACCGACGTTACTAAATGTGTTTAGGATTCTCTCAAGGTGGGAACCAGTCGAAGCAAGGGCCAAGGTATGGTTTTCTTGCAGTCTGTTGCCTACCGGTTTACACCGGCTTGTGTGTTGTTTGTTTTCTGTGTGTTTATGACTTTGTAAGACTTAAGTCATGTAACGAGTTTACAGTTGTTCATATTATTATGTTGTTGAGATGTGACTCATTTCCCTTGTGTGTGTCTAACAAGACTTAAACACTTGATTGTGATCTGTGTATTGTGTTGCAATGTTGTGCTTCTAACAAGTGCTAACGGGGAAGTGAGGAGTCCGGTAGTTCCGGCCACGCGTGTGAGTATGGGAGTCGATGTCATTTACCGGTTCGATTCTCTTTGTATGAGGTTGTTTTCCAATTTGGTTTCAATCTTCCCTTTAGCTTATCCAAGGCTATTTTACTGACTCACGTCGGGCCACAGGGGCATACTATGTTTATTCGGTGTGCTTGGGATCACTATATCCGACACGCCTGGTGTTAAGTTATCCGTTCAATTCTAAATGACGGTGACGAGTTATGTAACGAGCTTAGTATGAGTATGGCAACATCCTCTATGCTCTCAATGTGATCTAACTTGGTTGGTTCGTTTCCTAAAAGGGATTCGTTCTTGTGTGTTACGTGTGAAGCTTTGCTATGCAATATTCTTGCTACGCTAATGTATATATGATGTTATGTGTAAAATGAATGCCATGTTATCATGACAATTGGTTGCGCGTATCCCGGTAGCCGATGGGCTGCGCGTTAGCCATACCAGCCAAGGGTTGCTGACCCCCTCGGGGGATCCATATTTCTTTTACTGCAGGATGAGGATCGAAGAAGCGGAGTGGCTCTAGATCCCAGGATGTAGTTTACTTTGAGTACCTTTGGATGTTGGCCCGGGATGCGCCTGTGCTCCCGTGGCAATATGTATTTCAGTTGTTGACAGTGCACAATGGAAGTTTACAGTGATAGTGTATAATTATGGGTTGTAAGTTAAATACTCGGTTATGTGTATGTACTTATGGTTTTAGTTCTATGCTCGGGAGTCTGTTCATCAGACCGGTACAACTTGTATTTATTCAGCCTTGTTAACCACGTGGGTGGTTGACGGCGTTGTAGCACCAATCGTTAGTTATTGTTTAGTTGTTTAATTCCGCTGCGATTCCGGTTATTATTAAGTACGTAGTAGGGGTGTTACATTAAGGAAAGGTAAGTAAGTATCAATTGGCTTGTATGGACTACCTTGTATGTATTGAAGTGTATGTATGTATTCCTTATGTAGTATTGTATTAGTATGAATGAAAGCCTGTATGTATGTATGTATTTGTAAAATGAATTGCATGTATTCGACCAAGTGGTCGGCGTACCCTCGCTAGTACACGGGGTATGCGGAAGTCATATGCAGCGAAAGCTGAGCCCCTAGGGGCAACGTTTTTAGTGTGCAGGTACCCGAAGCAGATATGATCACAGTAAGAGACCTACAACTATGTATGGATAGCTAGGAGTGAAAGGTATTTAGTAGTGGACTGTACAAGGCTTGTAGCCTTGAAGTAGAAGTGTACCAAGGGGTACACCATAAGTATTGGAAGTATGCAGTTGTGAGGAATTGATAAGTGTCTAAAAGAGCATGTTTTATCGGTGTAATTCATATATTATATTAGCACTTTACGTGCTCATTTCTCATTTATCGTATGTTTTTCCTCTAGTTTATGTTTTATTGGATATCTCACAAATTTATTGGTTAAACATGAGGAAAACCAAGCTAGGAGCAAAGTAGACAAAGAGATGAAGGCATAGGTGCAAATGGATCTCAAATCGGAGCTCAAACAAATATTTTAGGAGCAAAACAATTATCGCCCGAACAGGAGGCGTCCGCTCCACGTCCGTGTCTTGTCCGCATTACAAAGGCCGGACATGACTAGAGACGTCCGCCCCGCGTCCGTGGAGAAAAGGGCGGACAAGGGTCAACACGTCCTTGGAATAAGACCCGGACACGACACGGACAAGAGAGGAAGAAACCGTGAGTCACGTCCGTGGATTTAAACCCGGACAGAAGGCCGGACAGAGACACAACCGTGGCCTGTCCGAGGATTTTTGGCCGGACAACTCAGAGACGTCCGCCCATATATGGTCGGACACAGAGGCGGACACATGTAAATTCCCAGATCCAGAAATTAACGCGACAGACTTCAGTGCTGTTTATCTTCTTCTTTGCGGCGCCTACAAAGAGCAATATCAGGCGCTGCCGACACTCCTGAAAATCCTCACGCGTTCTGCAACTTATCCATCTACTCCATGAACGATATCAGGCGCCTGCCGACAATTCCTCACGCGTTCTGCCACCCCAATCCATTCCTTAATTCCCTCACGTGGTGTTCCCTCTGTCCTCTTCCTCCTCCTTCCATCTATATAAACCCAGTACCTCTGCATCAAATAAATCAATCAACTCCCTTCCACAATCCATCGCTCACAGAATCAAACCACACCTACGATCCACTCCATCCTCTTATCCCCCACTTCTCCATTTTATCTTATTTCTTCATCAGCCTTATGCTGTTAGTTTCCAGAAAACCAACGAAGAAATTGATTGCCCATCTATTCGTTCTTCTTCGTTGGTTCCATCTATTTTATTTCTTATGCTTGTTTTACTGTATAATTATGTCTGAATAATAAACTTAGCTTCCCGGGTTGGAAGCAAGCCTGTTTTATATAATTGATTTATGTAAGCTTTCCAGTATAATTTATCTAACCAGTATTTTGATTCTTGTCCTTAATGCGCTTTAATTCTCTTGTACAATTATTAAAGTGATATTTGTAGTTCTTTGTTAAAATGCAATGCTGAGACAAGGTTCTAGACACAGGAAGTCAAATGGGTTAACGACTAGAAGCGAGTTTCTCGCCATATAGGTTAATCTAACTCCAATAGGGATTATTAATAATGCGATTAATTTATTTATGACTTGAGTAAGATTTGCGCTTGTTGTTTAAATTAATCAGGGTTTGTTAGACATGGAACGGTCAATAAACTAATTAAGATTCTTGAGTTTATTGCTAAAGTGGGAAAGTTATATTAATATAATTTGATAAAATAGGTGAGCAGAGTAACCCGGGATGGTTCTTAAAAACACAAAAGATTTATAATTTCTATTTCTTTTCTGTTTTAATTAGTTGTTTTTATTATTGTCTTATGACTTAGCTGATAATCATTTCGCTCAAAAAGATAAAATCTGTTTAATAGAATTCTCAGTCAATTTACTACACTATCAGTTATCCACAGCGAGGTACAACCCACAATTCCACTATTCCGCAAAACGATAGGTACACTGCCTAAGTGGTAGAAGTGGTAACACACTTTTACTCCAACAAGTTTTTGGCGCCGTTGTCGGGGACCTCCGGCACGGTTAATTGATGGTTATTAATTTTATTAAGATTTGTGTTTAATTTTGTTTATATCTGTTTTGTTTTATTTTGTTTCCGCTTTATTTAATTTTGTTTCATTTTACTTACTTTTTATTTTAGCAATTTTATTATATCTCTGTTTTGTATCATATTTGTTTTTCTATTTAGTTAATTTTTACTTTTGTGTTTATTTTCTATTTTTAGTTCTATTCTACTTGGTATTTTTATTTTTATTTTTGTAGGATAGTTACTGATTATGGAGAGCGGCGACGATGAGGTGAAGAGATTGTTGATCAATTTGGAATGGACTCACATGCAAGAGGAGATGTCCTCATATCAAAGGTTGGTCAAGAATTATCAACCACCTCAACAATCAAATCGAGAGCCGTACTGGTGGGAAGTCGACCAGGCTAATACACAGTACAAAGAAGCTCAGTTGGGATACTGCTACTTCAATCAGAATGAACAGCAATCTACACAAGGGCCAGACGAATTTCTCCCGAGTCAGACCAAGCCGCTAGAAGAAATTCCAGTGGTGAGTCCAATGAGTGAAGATCGATTCGAGCCAGATATTATTGAAGCTACAAGTTCTGATGAGGAGATAAAGAAACTTATCAGGACATTTTTCTCCGACGCCGAGTTGGAACAAATGTCTGAAAGTTATAATTCTCCTCCATCTCCATCCCCAGCACAAGAGGAGCAATTAAAATTTGAAGATATTTTGTGTGAGCCTCATCAACCGGAAGAGGATATATATATTCTCAAATCTGAGGAGAAAGCGCTACCACCAGTCTCTCATAAACTCTCACCCTGCCTCCATAAGCCTCAACAACAAGAGGAGGATATTTACATCCTCCAATTTGAGGAAGAAAAGTCATCACCACTTGGTCTCCTGTTAGAACTACGTTACCGGCAGTACCTCCTCAAACACCAGGTTTTGTGGAGTATACATTTTCCTATTTTATTTGCCGAGTTAACGTTCTGTTTTGATCCAGGTGGTTTGCTCTTAATTACTGCTAACTTCGTTTCCTGGCGAAGCTGTTGTCTACTTTTATTTTTGATCCAGGATAACGAAGCGGGAGTCTAGCCAAAGACTAAAATACGGGCAGCTTACTGGGAGGCAACCCAGTGTTTAAATTTTATTTCCCCTATTTTTTTTTTATGTTTGTCTTCCATATTATTCCTATATATGTTTTTTAATATATAAAAAAAGGAGAGGAGAGAGAGAACGAGGAGAATTAACTTGAGTTCTTCTGGCTGTTTAGAATATTTATTACAGGAACATCTTGCACATTTCTACAGCTGAACTCAAGTGTGAGGGAGCTCTGCCTAAACACTCTACGAACTCTAGGGAGTACATTCTCTTTACTTTGCACTTCAAATTTTTATATACCCCCTTCTGCTTTGAATTGTGTGAAATAGTAGTTTGCATGACCTCGTTAAAATAATTCTTCCTATGCAATGAGGACATTGCTCCAGTCTAAGTGTGGGGGAGGACTCACTTCTCTGTCGCTCGTCTTAAGTCTCTCTTAAACTGACACATTGCTTAAAATGCTTAATCTCTCTGCTTATCTTGCGTTTTTCCAAATTCAATATCATGGACCCTTTATATGTGGGTTGTTCTCTTTAAAAACAAATACTGTTATAAATTGTGGGATAAATGGTACAAATTTTTTTAAAAAAATTTTGATTACTTTTAAGGAGCATTTTTTATGCGGTGTGACCAAATGATCTGAAATGGTTGGATTTTTATCGCTTAGGGGTTCCTTCTGTCTTCTTTCTTAGGGATTGCTAAGGGGTGCTTCTCTGTCAAAAGGAAAAAAATAATAAACAAGGGACTTGCGAGACACCATGGTAACCAACAAATGAGAGTTGAGTGATCTTAAATACAAGGGCTTGATGCCTACATTTATCTTCTCATCTCTTATGCAAAAGTGAAACAAATGCAAAATTCTATTTTTCCTTTGTTTTCTCCTCAATGCCCATTCTTGAGAGAAGTTGGCCATGGTAAAAGTTCTCAAAGTCACCTTAACTGAGAAGCATTGAAAAACTCTGGATCATACCCCGAAAAAATTTATTTTTACCCTGAGCATACCTATGCCACCAGTAGGTAATGGATCACACTCCTCCAAAAATTTTAAGATCATGTACTATTCACCTCCTTATCCTACCCTTCACAATAATATTTGTTAGTATTGAGCATTTCCTACTTAATTGGGTACATGGTTTTGCTTGAGGACAAGCACAAAGGTAAGGTGGGGGGTGTGATAAGTGTCTAAATGAGCATGTTTTATCGGTGTAATTCATATATTATATTAGCACTATACTTGCTCATTTCTCACTTATCGTATGTTTTTCCTCTAGTTTATGTTTTATTGGATATCTCACAAATTTATTGGTTAAACATGAGGAAAACCAAGCTAGGAGCAAAGTAGACAAAGAGATGAAGGCATAGGCGCAAACGGGTGTCAAATCGGAGCTCAAACAAATATTTTAGGAGCAAAACAATTATCGCCCGAACAGGAGGCGTCCGCTCCACGTCCGTGTCTTGTCCGCATTACAAAGGCCGGACATGACTAGTGACGTCCGCCCCGCGTCCGTGGAGAAAAGGGCGGACAAGGGTCAACACGTCCGTGGAATAAGACCCGGACACGACATGGACAAGAGAGGAAGAAACCGTGAGTCATGTCCGTGGATTTAAACCCGGACAGAAGGCCGGACAGAGACACAACCGTGGCCTGTCCGAGGATTTTTGGCCGGACAACTCAGAGACGTCCGCCCATATATGGCCGGACACAGAGGCGGACGCATGTAAATTCCCAGATCTAGAAATTAACGCGACAGACTTCGGTGCTGTTTATCTTCTTCTTTGCGGCGCCTACAGAGAGCAATATCAGGCGCTGCCGACACTCCTGAAAATCCTCACGCGTTCTGCAACTTATCCATCTACTCCATGAACGATATTAGGCACCTGCCGACAATTCCTCACGCGTTCTGCCACCCCAATCCATTCCTTAATTCCCTCACGCGGTGTTCCCTCTGTCCTCTTCCTCCTCCTTCCTTCTATATAAACCCAGTACCTCTGCATCAAATAAATCAATCAACTCCCTTCCACTATCCATCGCTCACAGAATCAAACCACACCTACGATCCACTTCATCCTCTTATCCCCCACTTCTCCATTTTATCTTATTTCTTCATCAGCCTTATGCTGTTAGTTTCCAGAAAACCAACGAAGAAATTGATTGCCCATCTCTTCGTTCTTCTTCGTTGGTTCCATCTATTTTATTTCTTATGCTTTTTTTACTGTATAATTATGTCTGAATAATAAACTTAGCTTCCCGGGTTGGAAGCAAGCCTGTTTTATATAATTGATTTATGTAAGCTTTCTAGTATAATTTATCTAACCAGTATTTTGATTCTTGTCCTTAACGCACTTTAATTCTCTTGTACAATTATTAAAGTGATATTTGTAGTTCTTTGTTAAAATGCAATGCTGAGACAAGGTTCTAGACACAGGAAGTCAAATGGGTTAACGACTAGAAGCGAGTTTCTCGCCGTATAGGTTAATCTAACTCCAATAGGGATTATTAATAATGCGATTAATTTATTTATGACTTGAGCAAGATTTGCGCTTGTTGTTTAAATTAATCAGGGATTATTAGACAGGGAACGGTCAATAAACTAATTAAGATTCTTGAGTTTATTGCTAAAGTGGGAAAGTTATATTAATATAATTTGATAAAATAGGTGAGCAGAGTAACCCGGGATGGTTCTTAAAAACATAAAAAGACTTATAATTTCTATTTCTTTTCTGTTTTAATTAGTTGTTTTTATTATTGTCTTATGACTTAGCTGATAATCATTTCCCTCAAAAAGATAAAATCTGTTTAATAGAATTCTCAGTCAATTTAGTACACTATCAGTTATCCACAGCGAGGTCCCCAAGAGTACGACAACCCACAATTCCACTATTCCGCAAAACGATAGGTACACTGCCTAAGTGGTAGAAGTGGTAACACACTTTTACTCCAACAAGTTTTTGGCGCCGTTGCCGGGGACCTCCGGCACGGTTAATTGATGGTTATTAATTTTATTGAGATTTGTGTTTAATTTTGTTTATATCTGTTTTGTTTTATTTTGTTTCCGTTTTATTTAATTTTGTTTCATTTTACTTACTTTTTATTTTAGCAATTTTATTATATCTCTGTTTTTTATCATATTTGTTTTTATATTTAGTTAATTTTTACTTTTGTGTTTATTTTCTATTTTTAGTTCTATTCTACTTGGTATTTTTATTTTTGTTTTTGTAGGATAGTTACTTGAAATACCCCAAACCTTGATATGTGGTTTAAATATCAAACTATGTTATATAAAGGCTAAAAGTGCCACATCAGTGTACAATTTTAATCATAGTAAAATGCAATAAAGCATTAAGACACGGTTTGAGCAAAAACATGCTCTAAGCTATGAGTGAACTTGGTTAGGACCCAAAGAGCCTACCAAGACTTAATAATATTCAATTATGATTTAATAAGGCAAATTAAGTCCTTAGGAAACTTTGGTAGACATTGGAACCAAACAAAACACAAATAAATACCTTAAAGTCAATAAGAGCAAAAATGTGCTCTAAGCTTGGGATAAATTTGTATAAGACCTAATGGTCATACCTATACCTTATAAATATGTTAATGAACATATTAAATCAATTACCAAAGAAAACCAAGCTTGAAAACAAGTTAAACCACAAAATGTGCTTTAAGAAGTCTTAAAGCACGTTTTTGAAAAATTGTCTTGTAAATGAGTTTTGAATGGCTAAATGTCCATCATTACTCTTTAATTAACATGTGTACTATATAGTATCACATTTGGGTGGCTATATCAATGGGAAATCAAAAATTTCACTTCTATGTGCCTTGTTTTAGTGAATAGTGATTTTTATAAGCTAGTTTGTAACATATGATGTTATAAGTAATTAAATGAGTCAATAAAGACTATATTACCCTTAGGCTTAAAAGGGGGCCGGTTTTTGTAGTAATGAGTCACCAAACATGTTAACTTATTAAGTAAATAAGGATGACTCATAAGTTACTATTTGCTTTAAGTCATAAATATCTTCAAAAACAAAACCAAACTTACTTCTCTCATTCTTTCTTCATTTCACACGGTTCCTTTCTTCTCCTACCTCTCTTCCTTCTGTTCTCACGGTGAAGCTACAGCACCAGCACCATTTCACCATCTTCCATTGTCAATATCTCATGACTCACTTAACCAAATCAAAAACAAACACCACCATTCTCTTCCTCTCATCAAGCTCTTCATTCCTATCTTCTCAAAACTTCAAGAGCCCCATTTCGGTGCCATGGAGTTCCACCATTGAAGGGGCTTGAGCTTGTCTTTCCACATATTATTGATCTCCTTTACTCCTAGGTAAGGAATCTCAAAGAAAAATCAAGTTTCCTCCATGTTTTGTGTGTGACCGAAAATATTCATTGATGGAGCTCCTTGTGTTGCTTTGTTCTAGCTCCATTTGAATCTTTCAAGGACTAGGTGGAGTCCTCTCTTCATAGATATTCAAACACCCTTCAAAGATTAAGGTAAAACAACTACATTAATGTTTTGAAATAATGTAAACCTAGGGTTTACAATGAGATGGAGCTTAAAGCTTGAATACTCATTATGTTGTTTGTATAATGTTTAGTAGTTGGCAAGGAACCAAATGCCTTACCGGTTTTGTAAGGTAACAAGAAAGAAATTTGGGAGGAAAAGAGGTAAATATGCTATCTTAATGTGGTTTAATGCCTTAGGAGAAATAAGCTTATAATGCTTGTTAAAACTACCTAAAGAGCAAATGGTGAATGACCTAGTAAAGTGTTCTCAAGGAGACTAGTAAAAGAACATATGTATTGGTGTATGTATTTGCAGGTCAAAGGCATTACTTATGTGGGAAATTCAGTGTTTAAGGTTTATGCAATTTAAGGGCCTAAGAGCCATGTTATTTAAGGGCCTAAGTGCCAAGCAATTTAAGTTATGCACTATATTGTGATGTAGTGCTTAATGTGTGAAGTTTGTGTGTAAAAATGTTCTTGATGGATTTTAGGTGTTCTTGAATGAAATAAGGTAAAAAACCTAAGTGTTTGGATGTGAGTATATACAAGAGAAGCTATGGCCAAATTTGGGAAATGTGTAAGAAGTTCTAAGTGTTTTAAATGGTTTTGGTGAACTAGGAAGTGTTAAAGGTGGACAAATGTTTTACTTAGGAAGAAAACATGTATTAAGGTGATTTAGAGTGATGCAAGGATTTAGGTATTATCTTGGAAGTTCTAGGAATACAAGGTGTGTTTTGAGAATGTATTTAAGTCTTGGAGAAGTTCGTTTAAGGTTTAGGTAATGTTGGTATCCAAGGAATGAATGATGTCTAGGTAAGGTTTTGAGAAAGAAATTCAAGAAGTTGTGAAAAGAGGATTTGGTTAGTAAGAGGAGATGCTTGGGAGATGATGTTATGAAGGTGAGGAAGCATTTTAGTGTAGGGGTCATTTAAGGTGAAACACCACTTGGGAAACAAAAAGGAAATGTTACAAGTGTTAAGAGATTTGATAAGAAGATTGAGTAACAAGTTGGACAATGTTTTAAGGTGAATCAAAGTGATATTCTAGCATTAGAATATGCCTAAGTTCATGTATGAAGCTTGGGTGGTCAATGGATGAAGAGAATAGATGAAACAAAGCTTGGAAAGTGAAGTTCTAGGCTGTCCGAACTACCGTCCGAATGTGGACGTTCGGACGTGCCTGTGTGCGCGTGAATATTCTGATCTTCGAACAGCGTCCGAACTACCGTCCGAACATGGGAAGTTCGGACACACCTATTTATTTCTCTGGATTGGCCTCGAACAGCGTCCGAACTTGGGAAGTCCGGACGCAAGTTAGGACATTCACCAATTTGCACCCATAGAGTCTCGAACGGTGTCCGAACTTGGGAAGTCCGGACACAAGTTCGGACAAGGCGCTGTATGGACCAAAAACATTGTTTAAGGTATGGAAATGATGTGTAATGATGGGGATTGATGGTTAGTGATGTTATGAGGTTGTTAAGGACATGTTAGGTGAGTTTTTAATGACAATTAAGTGGGTGAGAAGTTGTAATAAAATATGAAAGTAAAACAAGTTAAAAAGTGAAGTTATGTAACTAAGTTAACGGGGAAAAGTTATAAGCTTTAGACATTAAACAATCATGTTACCCCGAAGTTAATAAAAGTATATGCATGTTATCAGTTGTTTGAGAATTGCTCGAGGAACATAAGTGGGCGTGATAAAGTGGACTCCGGTGACAGGTATGGTTTTCTTGCAACCTCTGTCCTACCGGATTACACCGGCTTGTATGCCAATGTGTTTTTCTGTATGTTTGCCACGTTGTAAGATAAAACATGTAATGAGTTTACAGTAATATGTGGCGTGTTCAACTCCGATACCATTTAACCTCGGCAGTGTTAACCTTAGTTAACTGAGTCTAGGATCACATGAGAGTTCGGTATTCGGAGTAAACGACCTGAACCATGGGACGTACTAACCACGGCTATGCGTGTGTTAATTGTGTGATATGCGTATGTGAATGTAGGGATCTCCCTTCTGTGTTTAACCCAGTTGTAACTGCATGGTGTGTAGTTATGATAGACTCCATAGTGGGGTTCTAACTAATATCTAAAGTAAGTATGTACTAACAGTAGTGAGGAATCCGGTTTGGCCGGTCGCGCGTTGTTTGGGAGAGGGTATCCTTCCTAGCCTTACCCTTCTCTTTGTTATGGTTGTTTCCCTCACGGGTTATCATCTCCCATTAGCTTACTCCAAAGCTTAGCTATTCTGACTTATGATCGGTTTAGGGGGAACATGTGTTTGTGTGGTGTGTTCGGGCCTCCAAACCCGAACCGCCTTAACTTAAGTTACTCGTCCAACTAATAGGACGGTAATGAGTGTTGTTGTTATTGTATAACGAGCTTATCATGAGACTGGCAACATTCTCTAGGCTCACCAGTGTATAAACAATGTTTGGGTCGGTTCCTAAGAGAACCACTCCCGTTATGTTATGTATTTTTGTTGTGATGCAATATCTATTGCGGTATTATGTTGTGCACGTGAAAACGTGCAAAGTGTTGTTAAGTGTTGTATGTAGTGTATGTTGTAGGTTGTATAATGTGGAGTGTGTGGATCATGGATATGATTCCCAGTTTGTGATAAGAGGCGTTTAAGGATAACCCGATTTAAGGGTATGTGTCGTCTATTAAGGAAGTAGCTCCATTAGAGGAGGAACACTCTAGGGATGATGAATACCATGAGTGACTTATTAAGTAAGGATATATTATCCGTTTGTTGAGCCCGTTGAGGTGAATGTTATGTGATGTGTGTTCACTGTTACATGCATGATTTAAATATAATCAACCGCATGCTAAGACGACAAGTAGTTGTGCGTGGCCCGGTAGCATGTGGGCTGCGGGATTACCATACCAGCAAAGGTGCTGAGCCCCTTGGGGGCCACCCTTTCTCTTCTTTTCCTATTTCAGGTACAAGAAGCTGGAAGCCGTTCGAGAGTAGGACGAGGTAGTCGTTGTACATGGGTAATCATTTAAGTGTATGCATACAGTAGGTGTAGTAAGACCGAAATTGTTGTCGGCATCAGTTTATAAATACTCGGTATAGTTGGAAGGTGTATGTTGTTGTTGTGTTAATGGAAAGGGATAGTAATGTGTAGACGCTCGGGAATTTAGCCCATCAGACCGGTACAATGTGTATGTATTAGCCTTGTTAGCCACGTGGGTGGCTAACGGCGTGTAACACCAACGAGTTAAGTAATGTGATGAGGTTGTTCTTCCGCTGCAGTTTATTGTAAGTATGTTAATGTTGGATGGGGTGTTACAAAAAGTGGTATCAGAGCGAAGTATCGCTCTGATGACTGAATTACCGAGCTTAGGAAGTACCGAGTTAGGATTTAAGTACTTTGGGTTAAGGGTTGAGTGATAGCGTGAGAGATACGCTAGTTAGGAACTACCAGTGACTACTGGAAACCTACAATATCCATCCCACCCTCCACAATCCCTGTATATAACTTAGGGAAAGAACGCCAAAGAGATGAAAGTCCTCTCATACTCGGGATACCCGATCTGGCTGTTATTACATACCTCTAAAGGTACGGAGAACCTGTCATACGGTAGATCCCGAAAAACTGGGAATCCCGGAGACGGTCTCCATCTGAACAATGTTAACCGCATTCCATAGCAAAGAATGAAGGATCTTGTGTATAGAGGAATAGAATTTCCGGCAACCTGGGTCGACATGCTAAGCAGTCGAGAATAACCAGTTTGCAACGCACCAACCGTGCAACAGGCAAGAAGTGGATTAATAAAATCGAGACAAGTGTCTACGGGACCACAGTTGATAAACAATACACCAACGGTATACCAACCGACAAAAAAACTACAACGTAGTGCCCAAACAAGAGACAAGTCTCAGTAACCGCGACAAATACGTGGAACGGGCTACAAAGAGAATACAATACTAAGACAAAGGGGTCTCCCAGAATGGGAAACACCCTAGTTGATGATCGTCATGTGAAGACAGTGAGAAGTCACCTAGAAGAGTTATTAACAAGGCAGTAAGATCAGTGAGGGCCAACAAGGCCACTGATGACAATATGGGTAAAAACAATACCACAACCGGTATGTGTTGAACCGATAGCCAGTTAGCATGGCGCACTTGCCATAGCAAGTGCTGCTATAACAGGGCCGTTCGGGAAATTTATAACCACTACAAGTACTTAGTAAAGTACCACGAAGTTAAGTGTGAACATTATGACCATGGAAGGGCTTAACAGCCTGACCTTTGTAATTGGAAGTACACCAGTCAGCAAGAGCTAGACTTGGTTAAGGTAAGAAGATGTTGTGAAACCATGAAAATTTTCTTTCAAACCCAGATTATTCAAACCCTTTTCTTTTCAAAACCAGATTTTCTTTCAAACCAACACTTCTTTCCAACCTTCTTTTAAACCAAGCCAGTAAAACCAAGGACAGTTGGCGAGGATACAACAACGGATAAACTTTCCCTTGATTAAGTTCGGGAAGTAAGGAATGAATATTGTCACGGGGCAATATAAGGGAGTTGACAACAGAATGCTTCACCTAGGCGTGTGACGGACACTACGAGTGTACCAACTGAATTGTGGGACGACCGCACTCCGATAGGAGCTTGTGGGCCTGACAGACCTACTTATGGGTTAGTTGGGTAAGTAGCAATGTATCAGTATGGTACCCCACATATGTATACGAGTGGAGTCCGAAACACGGGAAGTAGTCGACTCCGCCTACAGTCAGCAGTATAAATCAAACAAGAGCTAGAGATTACAAGAAATGGTTGAAGTTAAGGAACTCAGTTAAGTTGACGAGACTAAAGGAATTAGTGAATTCCTTCCAAGGAAATGCTTAAGAGTCAGGAGGTGCAAAGTGCACTAACTGTAATGTAAAGACATCGTATACGTCTTAAGGATCCTCAGGGATAAACATGTTAGCTGGAACGGAGACCCAGCCTGTCCATGGCTAAGGAAATGCCTAATGTGGACACATTAATGTGCAATGAACGGGATGAAACTCCCAGAATGAGTACCTACACTATCAGGAAATGTTGATCTTCACAGAAGAAGATAATGATAATAACCAGTTAAGAACGCAAACGGCGTGGCTAACCGAATATACCAATAAGTGTAAGCCAGATGTGATGGAATAACTTAGCAACACCCAGGAGCAATCCTTGAAGGGTGTTCGCATCAACAAGTGTTGCACGAAATGGCATGACAGAAACACAAGGGTTGAAACTAACACCCAGTTTAGACATAGTTGTCAGGAGACGGACTGAAAATCCTAAGGGGCATCCCATGAAAGGAAACGGAATGCAACGACCTTGCATGGAGCTCAGTATAATTCCAAACCATATAATGTTGTACAGAGGAGTACATGTGTGTGGACAGCCTACAATGAGCCCAGCTCAAGGCAAATAAGGCTTATAAGCCATAAGCAAGATATGTTATATAAATTAGATTGATTGCAGAAGTTTATGTTGTATAAGTGAATAGAGTGGTAAACGAACCACTGCATTAAGAGTGGGGATACCTCTCGATATTGTGACACCGCAGGAGCGGTAGTTATGTGAATCAAGTTCAAGAAATATGTTAAGGATGGACGATGTTATTATTGAAAGAGAGCAATTAGCTTAGTAGTATGTGTATAAAGTGAAGCACCGAGCTGAATAATGCCGGCTTATGACTCGAATGATCGATGCTCAAGGAGCATTCAGTAGCCATCCAAATGAGTAATGAACCATAATACGAATGATGTAAGTATATGTGTGGAAGTTAATGTGACAATAAATACCATGTAAGTTAGTGTTATACAATAAGCACGGTGCACAGTAAGCGACCGTTGTATAAGTGTTGTTGAATAATGATGTAACAGATAAGACCAGTTATGAGTTAAACCTAGTAGAGATGCAAGATAAGCGATGTTAAACAGACTGGGCAATAAGCCAGTGGTAGGTACTGTGTGATGAGGAACTCAGTGTGAATTCCATGGCGAATCGCATAAGAGATTTACTGTCAAGAGTTTACGCCTCTGCACTCTGTATGACTGAGTGTTTTGGTATTGCACTTGCGCAGTAATGATCGAGTGGGATAGCTAGGAATTGGAAACATGTTAATTGTGGAGCATAATGTTATAATGGCCGATGCATAGGAAATGCAAGGCCGCACCAATAAAGAGTGCTTGTACAAAACCAAATGTGGAGACATGATTAACAGTAAGTGACTACAGTAGCACTAACTGCCAAATCGGTATGGAATATACCCCAAATGTTTAAATAGCTGAGAGAGCACTACACAATAGGTAGTAGCTCAATCTCAACCGACAGTAAGTCGGAAGGGAACAAGTCAATCATTGTGAAATACATAGCTATATACACAGTAAATTATTATGGAAGTGGATGGAAAATTGTGAAACTCACCGAATCCGCTCAGGGTAAGAATCGTGCGTCGGTTGAGAAACCATTGTTACCAAGATGAAGGTGACAATTGGGGATGTACAATACAGTAAGAATAACAAATGGAGCAATTAAGCTCTACAGTTATTAGAGTTTCGCAGCAGAAACTAGTGAGCCAGTGATTCAAGTGTCGAATGTACATGGTGAACACGAGTGAATGGCTAATTATTAACGCCTAGAAGCCTAACAGGCCAGAATCGAAACCAACTAAGAGTTTAAACAAACTCCAGTGAGAATTCTTGGTTTAGGAACTAAACCGCCAATATGGTTAAGATCCTCTAATCATAATCCGTTGTGTAATAGACCGCGTGGAAGTTAAAACACTTCACGACGGCAGAACATTTAAGCCAATGTTTAGTGATTGATTACGTGGGTGTAATCCCTTTTAAGGGGGGTAGAACGCAAAACCACTTAGTGTATATTACCGTACAAGAGTACGTAGTGTATGTGACTTATATTGTGCATAGCACAAAATTATTGCACAAAATTATTGTTTTGATGATTGGTGTGTGTGTGTTACGTAAACATACACATTCATCATGGTTTAATTGTGGTAATTGCGCACAGAAGATGCGAATACCATTGTGATAATGTGTGTATTTTTAAACAGCTGTGTGTGTAGTACAAGTGTGGGGAGTAGAGAACTCCCGGGGAACAAAAGCCCCGATAGTGTATAAATGTGAAATGGTGTGTTGTATTTGATAAAAATATATATATATATACTATATAGTGATTCATGAAAGAATACGAAACTGACATAGAACCTGGTGAGAATGAGATTCCCTAGGTAACTACATTTAAATGGAAATAATTGATAGACGAAGTCCTATCCCTTGAAGATGTTATGATTATGACTAGAATGATTTAAAAGATAGAAAATTGGAAATGAGATTTAATTGATGCTTGAAAATGAAGTGGGAGGTGGAACTTGATTTGCATGTGATCAAGGGAAGCCGAAACACAAATTGGGGTGGAAATAGTTCAACACTGATGCTGATCACATCAGGGTTGGATGACTCTTGAAACTCCCTATAAAGTGGTCACAAATAACCACGCTAAGAAATGAAGCAAAGAGCTTAATTGGACTTGGAGTTGTGTGTGTTTCAAAAGGATTTTAAATTGGTATTTATAAAACATTGATGGATACTTTACGTAATTAAAGTCTTCTTACTTAACCTCACAAGGAAATTTAAACTTAAGTGATTGTTTTAATCTCCCAAAGGCACGGGGACGGAAGGTGTCCATCGCGACCGGGTTCTGCGGATCACAGTGTGTATGTAAAAGATATTTTTGGATTGTTACATGCTATGACATGTTGTGTGGTATGTTAATAAATGTTATTTTGACTTTGATCTCCTAAAAGTGTATGCTATTAAGACCGATGAGTCTAAATGTGTTGTGTTACATAGACCTATGTGTCTGAAGACTGTTATTTTGGGGACCTATGTGTCCAAATGTTGTGATGTTACCAGGACCAGTGAGTCAAAGGGTTGTTATGTATGTGTAAGTGTTGATTAAGATACCCGGACCTAGAGTCGAGGTTATCATGTGGATATGTTATTATGTTTGGATGTGAATGTGTTGCCGGACCATTAAGTCCGAGTTGTTGATGAAGGTGTGTGTGTTATGGAAGTTTATTTCCAAGTGATTCCTGTTCAAATCTAATGATGGTGGAAGTGTGAACTTCGAGGACGAAGTTCTTTTAAGGGTAAGATTGAAATACCCCAAAACCTTGATATGTGGTTTAAATATCAACTATGGTTATATAAAGGCTAAAAGTGCCTTAGGAACATCAGTGTACAATTTTAATCATAGTAAAATGCAATAAAGCATAAGACACGGCTTGAGCAAAAACATGCTCTAAGCTATGAGTGAACTTGGTTAGGACCCAAAGAGCTACCAAGATTTAATAATATTCAATTATGATGTAATAAGGCAATTAAGTCCTTAGGAAACTTTGGTAGACATTGGAACCAAACAAAACACAAATAAACCTTAAGTCAATAAGAGCAAATGTGCTCTAAGCTTGGGATAATTTGTATGACTAATGGTCATACCTATACCTTATAAATATGTTAATGAACATATTAAATCAAATTACAAAGAAAACCAAGCTTGAACAAGTTAAAAACAAAAATGTGCTTTAAGAAGTCTAAAGCACGTTTTTGAAAAATTGTCTTGTAAATGAGTTTTGAATGGCTAAATGTCCTCATTCTCTTTAATTAACATGTGTACTATATAGTATCACATTGGGTGGCTATATCAATGGGAAATCAAAATTTCACTTCTATGTGCCTTGTTTTATGAATAGTGATTTTATAAGCTAGTTTGTAACATTGATGTTATAAGTAATTAATGAGTCAATAAAGACTATATCCCTTAGGCTTAAAAGGGGGCCGTTTTGTAGTAATGAGTCCCAAACATGTTAACTTATTAAGTAAATAAGGATGACTCATAAGTTACTATTTGCTTTAAGTCATAATATCTTCAAAACAAACCAAACTTACTTCTCTCATTCTTTCTTCATTTCACACGGTTCCTTTTCTTCCTCCTACCCCTCTTCCTTCTGTTCTCACGGTGAAGCTACAGCACCAGCACCATTTCACCATCTTCCATTGTCAATATCTAATGACTCACTTACCAAATCAAAAACAAACACCACCATTCTCTTCCTCTCATCAAGCTCTTCATTCCTATCTTCTCAAACTTCAAGAGCC
>CM041781.1:63797669-63874032 GCA_023374045.1 Limonium bicolor
AGCGGAGCTTGCTGGAATTTAATACTTTTCGATCGAGAATTCTTAGCGAGGCTGTGAGGTGGGAATTTTTTGCACGAGGCTCACTAGAGTGTTTGTAAGAGAGAAAAGAAGTTGATTGTATGCTTTTAGAGTGTTGGAGAGATTGAGGGCAATAGTGTGATAAGAGTGGAACTCTCATTGCCCTTTTATAGACATCGAGTAACGGCCAGCGACCGTTCCCCATCCGCTTGCTGACAGGTTGTAATGGTACTATTCATAAAGGGTCGTGACTGTCAGTCGTTGATTCGTTATGATTTTTCCCATTTCTATATGTTACCCCTGTCATATTATATTCTCTCTTTAGTGAAATGGCTGACATATCCGTTTCAAGTAGCCGTTTTGACAAACCATATATGCATTAACCATTACATTGACCATTGAACGACATACTTGAAGTGTTGCTGACTGGTTGATGACTGGTCGTAAGAGTTGAAAGATAGCCTAATTGTGATTAATGAACATCATTCCAAGATCATGAATAATCTTATTGAATCTTTCTCTACTTAGTGGTTTGGTAAAGATGTCTGCTAGTTGGTTTTCAGTTGAAATGTACTTTAAACCAACTAACTCCTATTCACAAGAATCTCTAAGAAAATGATGTCAATGTCAATGTGCTTAGTACGAGAATGATGTACTAGATTTTTGGAAATAGGTATGGTACTAGTATTATCACACATAAATGGTAATGTACCTGTTTTGACACCGTAGTCACCAATTTGTTGTTAGAACCACAAGAGTTGAGTACAACAGCTTGTCACAGCTATGTATTCTGATTCAATAGTTGAGATTGCTACGCTCTGTTGTTTCTTCGATCCCCATACGATCAAGCATGATCCAACAAAGAATGTTGTCCCAGATGTGCTCTTTCGATCGGTGATAGAGCACCCATAGTCTGCATCTAAAAATCCTACAATATTGTAGTTAGTAAATTTTGGATAAAAGAGACCAAGATTCATGGACCCATTGAGATTATGTAGGATTCTTTTCACATCTGCAAGATGACTTTCTCTTGAATCTGCTTGAAACCTGGCACATAAGCAAACACTATACATAATGTCAGGTCTATTAGCAGTTAGATATAGTAGAGAACAAATCATCTCTCTATACGATCGCTGGTCAACCGGTTGGTCACCAGTCGTGATATCCCATCTTTGTGCCAACTGCCATTGGTGTGTCAAAAGGTTTACATCTCTCCATTCTAAATCTTTTCAGTAGATCCTTTATGTATTTTTATTGGGATATGATAGTCCCTACAATATCCTGTTTGACTTGAAGCCTTAAGAAGAACTTCACTGCTCCTAAATCACTCATCTCAAATTCTCTTTTCATTAGTGCCTCGAATTTCTTGCAATACTTCTCATCAAAAGCTCCAAAGATTATGTCATCAACATATACTTGCACTATTAGGAAATCCTTTTTGTTGTTGTATACAAGCAAGGTTTTGTCAACCTTACCTCTTTTGAAGTGGTTTTCCAATAGATAGGATGACACACGATCATACGATGATCTTAGAGCTTGTTTGAGCCCATAAAGAGCTTTGTTAAGCTTGAGCACCATGTCTTTCCCTTGTGTCTCAAAACCGGAAGGTTGTTCATCATACACTTCTTCTTTGACATATCCACTGAGAAAGGCACTCTTGATGTTGAGTTGACGGTGATAAGTGATCTTTGACATCATCATATCTTTCGATGACATGTTGTTGACCAGTTGCTAACCCTTCGGGCACAAGTTCTTTAGTTGGTGACTTATCCTTGTGATTTTGTTTGGTTATATCAAATCCAGAACCCTCATGCCCTTCAGTTTCATGATATGACCTTAGATCATTGATATGAAGGTTTAGTTGCACTTGGATTTGTCCTGCAGGGACTTAGAATTTCTCAAAGACTTCGTCTTAATAAATATCATCCATATAACTCGTGAGTGATCATAGATAGCAAACATAAACGTCACAAAGATTAGTCTTAGACTTCTTAATCTCATGGAGACTTCTAACCAACCGATTCTTGACTAGTTTTCTTAGTAAAGTGATATTAACATGTCCTAGTCTTTTGTGCCATAAGGTGGAGTCATCTATTAAAGCAGTCAGACATGGAAGATTTGAACTGTCAATATCCTCCAGACTGGTGATATATGTTTTTCTATCTTTTATCTCTTAACAAATCTTTTTCAATTACTTAGACTTGCTATGCTACAATATGTAGAACAAAAGCTAAGTTACCGTTGTCAGAAATTTGAGATACACTAGAAATTTGAATTTTAATCCTTTAACCGAAATGACATGACTTGAAGTAAAATCAACCTTACCCATAGATGATTTCTCCCTTTTTGTTGTCGCCAAAGAAAACATTCATTAGCCTCTTGATTCGAGTGAGAGGAATTTTCATTTATCTTCTGTCACATGTTTAGAGCACCCAATGTTCATGTACCAGCGGGGATCCCTTCTCACTCGATTCTGCACTTAACAAGTTTGTTGTATGGGATTAGGGTCCCAATGAAGTTTGGACCCATTTCCACTAAACGATTCTGTTTTATTCTTAACAACCCACCTTAATCCATTTTTCTCTAACTGACATTTCCTCATAAAGTGTGTTTTGTGACATTTGATTTCCTAGTGACCACATTGTCTACATAAGTGACAAACACCTCCACGATGTGTCTGTGATAGGTATCTGACTGGTCGTTCACCATTCCTCCTAGGTTGTTTAGCATCTTTCTCTAATTGTACACATTTTTCTTGAAGAGATGCTAGTTCTTTTTCCTGATCGTTAAGAGCAGTGATCAGTTCATCAATCTCAGGTTGCTTACCTAACTTCGATTTCTCATGGACAACAAGAATTTCACAATAATCATTCTCTAATTCTTTTAATGCATTTGTGAGTTTAACTACCTTATCCAATTTTTCTTCTAATCTTTCATTTTCCTCAAAAACCTCTTTATTTTCCTCTTTAAGAATGTCTAGTTGATCGATCAGAATGTGAGAGAATTTTCTGTCCTATAAGTTCAGCATTCTGAACTTTTCTTCTGAGTTCATAATAGTTTACCTTTGTTTGTTCTTCTTCTTTCTCTGATGTCTCCATGTCTTGAGCCGTCAAGCACACTTCTTCAAGGCCTAGATGAGCCTTCTCATCCCTTGAGTGGTTGCTATCTGAGGTTTGATCATCATTACTTAGTGCTAATAGAATAATTGTAGGGTAAATTAATGTACAAAAGAATCAAATAATAAAGTAACGAAAAGAATAAAACCTACAACTCTAAATATGGGTACAAAAATCTGGGTCAAAGTAGCAAGGAAGCATATTAAGACCAAGAATGTTGAACCCTAGGGACTTGTATAGAAAATCAGTCCTAGCCTTTGGTAATTGCCTAAACTAAATAGGTGGAAAATGAGTATAAGTTCAAATTAAGAAAACTACCTAAAAATATAATCTAAATGATATTTACAATGATCCGCCCCAGATTCAAAATGATAAACATCATAAAAACACGTATGATCACCAAGGAAAAGAATAAATTTAGAATTAGCCAACTTTTGAAAGAGCCGGATATCATGCCGACATAATGCGCACGGCATATTCAAGAACCTTGAATGCGCCGGACGTATTGTAACCGACATGCTATCTGGCATATTCAAAATGTCAAGTTACTTTTTCCAGTTCGAAGCCGAAACAAAGCACTCCCTAATCATTATCAAAACTAGCAAATCTCTTGCTAATTAATGAACCAAAAAGGGGAGAATACCATGGTTAATTCCAAATCTTAAATTTCATCTTCTAAATTGTAAAAGACAAAGGGAAAGACCACTTGAAATTCCTCAACCATTCTGCCTTGTTTTGATGAACAAAGTCAGAATTTGAAGTAAATGGAAGGAGAATCAACTTCATTCCTTGTAAGAAACTCAAAATTCCAAGTTGAAACTTATAACTTTTATTGAATAACCATAGTGTGTTTACAAAGAGAACCACTTCAAATCAGAAACCACTAAGGATTCTAATGCATCCTCTACTTTTAATGGAAGAAGAATAACAAAGGGAGGAGGAGAATGGTCTTAGCCTTAACCCGATGACAATTTCTTCTTCTCCTTGTAAATGATGCAAGATCTTCCTCTAGCAGTACTTCGGGACGATTTTGAGGATTTTCTGAGTGTGGAAGTATGTAAATGTTGATGGCCAAAAATGCAACTCTCGGCCTCCTTTTATAGACATTAAAAATCCTTATGTCGGATGTCTTGCCGGGTCTATGTGATCCGGCATATATTTTAAAAACGTGCGATCTGTAACGGTCTAAACCGCCAGGGCACGAAAAGTCACATGTGCCAGACAGGGATGCCCGACACCATACCCGGCACTGAGTAATTTGTTAACGGTAAATAACCGCTAACTTTGGCGAGTCGACGCGTCTTTTTGCTTGTGCCGGCTACAGAACACCCTGCACCATGCTCGGTCTGACTCCTTCTTGCTTTGCATCTGTGCCGTGCATGAGGGATCCGGCTCCACATCCGGCAATACTTAGTTTCTGATGTAAAATTTCTTTCCTTATATGGAAAACACACCAAACATAAGTCTAAACATATAAAATCAATTAACATACAAAATAACGTATATACTTCCTATTCTAACCTTAATTTAACTAATATTACTACAAATCTAGCTTATAAAATATGATAAGTCTACGGATTATCAAGGCCCTACACTTACCTTTTGCTAGTCCTCGAGCAAAATTAAATTCAGGAAAAAGTAACTACTTGTGCACAAACCAGATAAACTCTAGAATGGCAATGAGAAAATTCCTTCCTGACTCTCATTCATAAGCATCACTTAATCTTTCTCATTCCATCAATAATATACGAGTGGGTATAAAATAAAACATTCAATCCCAAAAATGGATCAAAGACTCATGGGCTATTTTGTATAAGGGATTTTGCATCTCTCCTTCTTCCGGTTTCCAACATTCAGCTCTATTTCTCAAGAGTTTCTGAACGTGGCCAAGACACTCATCAATGGTTTTTATGGTTCAACCCTATTTTTCAAGGGTTTCTGAATCAACCATGATTTTTTTTCATTAAAGAAGAGAAGTTAGGAAACGGAGAAGTTAGGAGAAAAATAAAAGGGAAAACTCTCGGTTATTGCTTTTATTCTGAGGCAAATTTTGCAACCTTATAATGCTTCATCTTTTTGTTCTATAAGAAGTTTTTTTTCTTTTCTTCTGTCTTATTTTTTTTCTTGAAGCTTTTTTTTTCATACATCACCCCTATCTAAGATTTTCACCCACAAGAATTGAACTTTTTGAAAAGAAAGGAAAAATATATTACCCAAAAGTAGATCAAGGACAAAAATAGAAGTAAGGTCATATACTCATGTTAACAAAAAGAATCATGAAGTGAGAAATGATATCTAAAGGTCATTAGAAAGCTTACCTCTTGAAAGAACAAATATTTAGCCATCATAATGTCAACTTAATCAAAGACATGCAAACAGCTTAGTAAAACATTGATAAAACTCATAACTTATGCATATTATTTATAAACATATACTTATTATTTTTTCGAATTTTTTTAAGGGGGATCTCTGCCCTACACTTGGCAGGAACGCTGTCCCCAGTGTTCAAACGAAAAAGAAAAAATTGTTTGTTTTTTTAAGACCTAACAAAATTAAAAGAATAACTTACCATGAACCAATAATAAGAAATACAAATAAAATAAAATAAAAACAATAAAGGAAAAAGAGTAAAGAAAAGAGAGAGACTCCCCTGGGTGAAGGATATGAATGCGTGAGGAGGGCCCGCCCTACAGTTAGCCTTTTGGCTACTTGGCATTATCAGAGATCTTGGACAGGATGGTGACCGGATTCGCATGCTCCCTTGGATTAGTTTGAGTTTGAGACGGGAGCTGACCTGGTTGTCGAGGTTGTGCCAGAAGTTGCTGTAATTGCAACTGCAATGTTTTGTGCTCTTTGCGAATGGTCGAGATCTCGTTGTGAGCGTCTTGGGTCTTGTTCATCAGAGCCGACATCATGTCTCGCAATTCAGCCATCTTGGCCTCTAATGAAGATGCAGGGTGGGATGGCCGGTTAGAAGGGACTCCTCCGAAAGGAGTCTACATGTATTGCCTCTGACCTCCCTGGTAGCCGGCTTGACTTTGGAAATTTTGAGGGGGTTGGTTCCCTTACTGCCACGGCTGCCTGAACCCTTGGTTGCTCACATAATTGACTTCCTTAGCATTCTGAAAGTCTTGCAATTCAGGGCCCTGAGCGTGTGTGCGTGTGAAATTCGCTGTATGAACCACATTGCTATTTGCTGCTATTGCCACCTTTTGTAGAGCACTAACCTTCGTAGACGTTTGAGCATTGCTCTCAAACAACTGCTCATGACTTTTCATCAATCTGTCAAATTTGGCATCTCCCTTGCCCACTTGATATAGACCAGCGGTACCACCCCTGGATCCACCTATGGCCCAATCTCTAATCTCTTCGCAAAGAGATTCAATCCCACTAAGGAATTGATCTTTAGGCTTCTTCAGTATGTCTGAACCAAGGGAGGATAGGATCATCGTCTTGCATTGGTTGACCAATCCTTTGTAGAACAACTGAGATAGTTGTTCCTTGGTGAGGCCGTGGTGAGGACACATACGCAGCAACCCCTTGAATCTGTCCCAAGTTTCACAGATATTCTCTGAGCCAGGTTGTCTGAAGTTGTATATCTCGACGATCATCTCCAGGGTGCGACTTGGGGGTAGGAACTTGTCATAGAACTTGGTTGCCATGTCCTCCCATATGGAAATAGTACTGGGGTCAGACTATGATACCACTTGCTGGCGTTTCCCGTGAGACTATGGGGAAAGAGGGAAAGTCTGGCATATTGGAGGACGTTATTGGAGGAGGTTAGGCTATTTGTGTGTTGTAAAAATTTGGTGACGTGGAGCAAGGCGTCATCCGGGTTCGACCCATCAAACATACCCAACTCTTTGACACATCGAATTTGATGATATGGCTTAAGTTTTTGCCACTCATCATATTCATTTTGTGCAAGGAGGGGGAGGTCAATTGCTGGTTTTTGGCCTTGGTTGGAGGCCTGTTGATGTTGCAGACCGTTGGGGCAGCCATTTGAGTAGGAAATGTGTTTGGTATGTTTCTTCGTTGTCTTAAGGAGCGAAGAAGGGTCCTCTCAATCTCCAGATCAAAGTTGGATAAATCTTCAGGAAGACTGTTTGACCAGAGAAGCATTCACCTTTGATGACTTTAAGAGGAGTAAAATTATTAAATTGACAAAGTATGGTATAAAAGGCAATAATATAGAAATGTTATGACTCAAAGAAAAATAAAAATAAAAGTATTGATCATGCCGGACAAAGTACCGGGCACGGAGTATCCGGCATTAGACTTTCTCCATCAGTGTCGGGTTAACCTTACCCGGCATCATGCCCGGCCTGTTCAAACACGACAGGAAAATAGTTGAACAAGGAATAAAGAATAAGAGAAGGGAAAAAAATAAAACCATGGTACAGTAGTAAAGACTTATATGACTCTACTACTTTGAAGAAAACAAATAAAAATGTGGGTAGATATTGAATGTGCCGGATTGTGTGTCGGGTGAATCACGCCCGGCCTCGTACTTCCTCCGAAATGTCGGATATTTTGTATCCGGCAGTGTGCACGGCACATTGAACCCTATAAAGACCTTGGGAAATTTAATTTAAAGAATCAAAGAATAAAGAATAAGGCGATTACCAATTTTAGGACTTGGACTAATTCCAAATCCCCGGCAACGGCGCCATTGCTAATAGAATAATTGTAGGGTAAATTAATGTACAAAAGAATCAAATAATAAAGTAATGAAAAGAATAAAACCTACAACTCTAAATACGGGTAGCAAAAATCCCGGTCAAAGTAGCAAGGAAGCATATTAAGACCAAGAATGTCGAACCCTAGGGACTTGTATAGAAAATCAGTCCTAGCCTTTGGTAATTGCCTAAACTAAATGGGGGGGGGGGAAATGAGTATAAGTTCAAATTAAGAAAACTACCTAAAAATATAATCTAAATGATATTTACAATGATCCGCCCCAGACTCAAAATGATAAACATCATAAAACACGTATGATCACCAAGGAAAAGAATGAATTTCGAATTAGCCAACTTTTGAAAGTGCCGGATATCATGCCGGACATAATGCGCATGACATTCAAGAATCTTGAATGTGCCGGACGTATTTTGCCCGGCATGCTATCCAGCATATTCAAAATGTCAAGTTACTTTTTCCAGTTCAAAGCCGAAACAAAGCACTCCCTAATCATTATCAAAACTAGCAAATCTCATGCTAATTAACGAACCGAAAAGGGGAGAATACCATGGTTAATTCAAATCTTAATTTCATCTTCTAAATTGTAAAAGACAAAGGGAAAGACCACTGGGAATTCCTCAACCATTCTGCCTTTATTTTGATGAACAAAGTCAGAATTTGAAGTAAATGGAAGGAGAAGCAACTTCATTCCAATTGCAAGAAACTCAAAATTCCAAGTTGAAACTTATGAATAATCATAGTGTGTTTACAAAGAGAACCACTTCAAATCAGAAACCACTAAGGATTCTAATGCATCCTCTACTTTTAATGGAAGAAGAACAACAAAGGGAGAAGGAAAATGGTCTTAGCTTAACCCGATGACAATTTCTTCTTCTCCTTGTAAATGATGCAAGATCTTCCTCCAGCAGCACTTAGGGACAATTTTGAGGATTTTCTGAGTGTGGAAGTATGTAAATGATGATAGCCAAAAATGCAACTCTCGGCCTCCTTTTATAGACATAAAAAATCCTTGTGCCGTATGTCTTGCCGGGTCTATGTGATCCGGCATATATTTTAAAAACGTGTGTGATCTGTAACGGTCGAAACCGCCAGGGCGCGAAAAGTCACATGTGCCGGACAGGGATGCCCGACACCATACCCTGCACTGAGTAATTTATTAACGGTAAATAACCGCTAACTTTTGGCTAGTCGACGTGTCTTTTTGCTTGTGCCGGACTACAGAACACCCGACACCATGCCCGACCTGACTCCTTCTTGCTTCGCATCTGTGTCGTGCATGAGGGATCTGGCTCCACATCCGGCAATACTTAGTTTGTGATGTAAAATTTCTCTCCTTGTATGGAAAACTCACAAAACATAAGTCTAAACATATAAAATCAATTAACATACAAAATAACGTAAATACTTTCTATTCTAACCTTAATTTAACTAATATTACTACAAATCTAGCTTATAAAATATGATAAGTCTACGGCTTATCACTTAATTCTGAGTCTCCTCATGCAGCGAAAAACGCTTCTTTCTTTGGTTTCTTATTGAATGACTTCCAGGCAGGCTTCCTACCCCTCTCGTTGAGAACAGTCCTTGATGTGTGTGTCCAAGCTTTAAACACCCAAAGCACTTGTCATTGCTCTTTCTTTGATAATCGTCAGATTCTTTTCCTCTTCTCATGTTTTCTTGAAGAAATTTGCAGAAGTACCACTTGGCATAGAGGACCATCTCATCGTCATCTTCTTCCGACTCAATTTATCATTGCTACATGAAGGGCTATGCCTTTTCCTTTCTCCCTCTTTGAGCTTTATAAGTTTCGTTGTGGTAATTTTATCACAAATGCCATTAATGATCCAAGCATGTCTGCCAAGGACATTTTTGAGAGATCATGAAATTCCTACATAACATTAACTTTCCTGTCAAGGAGGCTGGAAGTGATCTGAGAAATTTCCTGATTTGATCCTCATTTGAGATAGTTCTTCCAAGCATAAGCATTTCGTTGATTAGCTTGGTGAACCTTGTGTGCATTTCAGAGATGCTTTCCTTCTCTTCCTTCTTGAAAAGCTCCCAATGAGTGAGCAATAGTTCAATGTGAGTTTTCTTTATCTTTCCAAATCTCTTGGGCTATTTTAGCTGAGGCCAATTTAGAGTATTGCTCAGGTAGTAGTGCACAGTGTAGAATTCTTACTGCTCAAGCATTGAATATCAACTTCTTGATTTAATCATCAGTCATGTTATCAACTGATATGTCTTGTCCGGGAGCATCTTGGAAAGTGTATTCACCACGTGATATAACCCTCCACATCCTTGGATCATTAGACTTATTGTGAAACTCCATTTTGTTTTTTCCAGTGAGTGTAGTTGTCTCCATTAAAGAGTGATGGTCGATTTGGTGTAGACCTTCTTTTGACATTTGTAGGTTTGAATGAGACATTTCAATCGTCTTCCAAAGCAGTTAGCTTCTAGACGAGACCCGCTCTGATACCAATTGAAATAGACGGATGCCCCCAGATACGTCCCAGACCGGTTGTGGATGTGTCTCTTAGGGTTGTTTGGGACTATTTGATAATTTGGAAGAGACGAGATAAACTCAAACTGGAAACCTTATTTGATAGAGAATTTACACACAGAATTTCACTCAATCTCCCTTGCCCTACCTATAGACTCCGAGACAATTATGACTTTATCCCCTAAGTCCTCTACCCTCTCCTGATAGTCGGCCTATAGTTCCCCAACCGTTCCCTGACCGATCAGTATATCAAATACACCAAGTATTAACTTTTCAGCCCAGTCCTACCTAGCTGCTAAGAGAGATCTTGGTAGGTATTTATTGACACTTATGTACAAGAGATTAGACAGAATCATAGGAAAGAATCAAGAATGTGCCGGGTAACTTTTACCCCGCACCAAGCACGGCATAAACAAAAATAAAAGGAAACCTACTCAATCTATACGGGTAGCAAACAAAAACCCGGTCAAAAGTAGCAGGGAAGCAAATTAAGACCAAGCAAGTCGAACCCTAGGGACTTGTATAGAAAATTAGTCCTAGCCTTGGTAATTACTAAATAAGAGGGGGGAAAATGATAGATTTTCTAATTCTAATAAAAACTAACATAACTAAACGGTATTTACAATGGATTTATTCTTGATTAAGAGAGTAAAACCATCTAAGCATCAATGTGGACTCGAAATATAAACACAAGCTTTTGAATTAACCAACAATTGAAAGTGCCGGACATCCTACCGGATACCAGAAGCACGGCCCATTCAAAGACATTGAATGTGCCGGACACAAGAGATCCGGCAGTACACCCGGCATGCTCAAAATGTAAATGCCACTCTCTTGCTCCAAAATGAAAACAAAGAGACTCATCCCTATTAACAAATCGAGCATATATCATGCCACGAAATGAACAAGGAAATGGGGGAAGATGGATTAATTCTCACTCTTACCACTAACCCTTAATTCATAAGAAGAGAGTAGGAAGATCATTAAGAGTGTCTAACCTATTCTACTCTTGGACTTCTTTTCCTCAAGTAAAATTTGCATGAAGAGAACAAGAGATCAACCAATTCTCTTTCAATAAGCACCCTACTCTTAATGAACTTGAAAATTATATTAAGAACCATATTGTTTTACAAAGAAGAGTTTCATCCCAACCAAGAACATAAGGGATTACTACTCAATCATCATGAATTGAAGAAGGAAATACAATGAGAAGGGAGAGTTTTGACATAGCTTTCACCCTCTAAATCTTCTTCAGAATCTTCTTCTTCTCCTCTTGAATGGTTGTGCAGCAATTCCTCAGTTTAAATGCGTCTATTCTATGGAGTATGTGTGTGTAAAAAATGATGGATTGGATGCCAAAATTCGCAGCCCCTCACGCCCTTTTATAGACAGAAAATCTTCAAATGCCGGATCCCATGCCGGGTAGAAGTCATCCGGCATCAGGATTAAACACGTGCTTTTCAGTAACGGTCGAAACCGCTTTGGCGCGAAGAGTCACTTATGCCGGACAGATTCCATCTGGCATCATACCCGGCATCGCGTATTTGGATAACGGTAAATAACCGACATCTTTTGGTAAACAGGCGCATCTTTTTCTTATGCCGGATACAACATACCCGGCACCATGTCCGGCGACGTCCCATTTCTGCTGTGTACTTGAGCCGTGCATGAGAGGTCCGGCTCCATATCCGGCAAGGTTCGGTTTTTGATGAAAAACTTGCTCCTTGCATGAAAAACACTAAGAGCATTAGTCTGAACATATAATATGACTTCTTATATAAAATAATGCAAATATCATCTATTCTAACCTTATTTTAACTAATAATACTACAAATCTAGCTTATAAAATATGATAAGTCTACGGCTTATCAAGGCCCTACACTTACCTTTTGCTAGTCCTCGAGCAAAATTAAATCAGGAAAGAGTAACTACTTGTGCACAAAACAAATAAACTTTAGAATGGCAATGAGATATTTCTTTCCTAACTACTAAACTCTCAATCATAAGCATCACTTAATCTTTCTCATTCTATCAATAATATACAAGTGGGTAAATAGTAAAAACATTCAATCTCAAAAACGAAACAAGAACTCATGGGCTATTTTGTATAAGGGATTTTTTTTCTTTTTTTTTCCATCTCTCCTTCTTCCGGTTTCCAACATTCAGCTCTATTTTTCAAGAGTTTCTGAATGTGGCCAAGACTCTCATCAATGGTTTTTTTATATTATTCAGCCCTATTTTTCAAGGGTTTCTGAATCAACCATGATTTTTTTGCATTTTAAAGAACAGGGAATTTAGGAGAAAAACAAAAGGAAAAAACTCTCAATTCTTGCTTTTATTTTGAGGCACTTTTGCAACCTCATACTGCTTCATATATTTTTTTGGAAGAGGTTTTCTTCTCTTTTTTTTTCTTTTTTCCGAAGCTTTTTTTCTTCTTCTTTTTTTATCACCCTTTTCTAAGATATTCACCCATAAGAATTGAACTATTGTTGAAAAGGAAAGAAAGATATATTACCCAAAAGTAGATCAAGGACAAAAATAGAAGTAAGGTCATATACTCATGTTAACAAAAAGAATCATGAAGTGATAAATGATATCTAAGGGTCATTACAAAGCTTACATCTTGAGAGAACAAATATTTAGCCTTCCCCAATGTCTACTTTAATCAGAGACATACAAAAAGCTGAGTAGAAGGTTAATAAACTTAAAACTTATTATATTGGATAAACTAGACACGCTATGAATGTTTTTTTTAAGGGGGAGTCCCCCTGCCCTACACTAGGCAGGAACATTGTCCCTAGTGTGTAATAAAGAAGTAAAGAAATAAAAAATAAAAATTAATAGCAAAGAAAGAACACAACTTCCCTGGAAGGTGTACGTGGGAATGTGAAAGGCCCTACACTTGGCCTTTGGCGACATAGCAGCATTTTGAAATTTGCAGTGGCATCAACTCCTTCGAGGTGGAATCATTGAAAATAAGATCCACGGAGTGGGAAGTCTTACACTCAGGGCTTAGATACTTCTTCAAGCGGGAACCGTTGACTTTGAATCGTTCACCCGTAGAAGTTTCAAGTTCGAAAGCACCAAAATCAGTCTTGGAAGTGATAGTGAAAGGTCCAGCCCAATGAGATTTCAACTTTCCTGGAAAAAGTCGAAGGCGAGAATTGTAGAGGAGGACTTGATCACCCACATGAAAATCGCGTGGAAGAATAGCTTGGTCATGAATCTTCTTACTACGCTCTTTATATAGCTGGGCATTCTCGTAAGCGTTGTGGCGTAATTCTTCTAGTTCAGACAACTGGAAGTTCCTTTTGACACCTGCTTTCTCCATGTCAAAGTTGAGTGCTTTAATGGCCCAGTTGGCCTTATGCTCAAGTTCCACGGGCAAGTGACAGGCTTTTCCATACACAAGGCGGAATGGTGTAGTCCCGATAGGAGTTTTAAAGGCAGTTCGATATGCCCATAAAGCATCGTCAAGTTTGGGGGACCAATCCTTGCGAGATGAACGGACCGCTTTCTGCAAGATCCATTTCAATTCACGGTTGGAGACTTCGGTCTGTCCATTAGCCTATGGATGGTAGGGAAGAGTAACCTTATGATGGACACCATACTTTGTTAAGAGGTTATCAAACTGACGGTTGCAGAAGTGAGAACCACCGTCAGAAATGATGGCTCGTGGAACGCCAAATCTGGTGAAAATGTTTTTCTTTAGAAATTTCAGAACAGTCTTGGCATCGGCAGATGAGCATGGAATGGCTTCAACCCGTTTGGAAACATAGTCGACGGCGACTAGGATGTACTGATGGCCCTGCGATGAGGGGAATGGACCCATGAAGTCGATGCCCCAAACATCAAATAATTCGACCTCCAGGATATTTGTTAGCGGCATTTCATGGCGCCTGGAGATGTTTCCCATTCGTTGACAATTGTCGCATCGAGAAACAAACTGATGGGAATCTTTATGTAAGGTTGGCCAATAGAGCCCCGATTCCAAGACCTTGGCTGCTGTTCGAGTAGCCCCATGATGTCCACCAACCTCCTTAGAATGACAGAATTGCAGAACTGAAGTGACCTCCGTTTCAGGAATGCATCTCCGGATGATCCCATCGGCACATACCTTGAATAAGTATGGATCATCCCAGAAGAAATGCTTGACTTGAGACAAAAATCTCTTCTTTTGCTGAGAAGAGAGCCCATGAAGTAAGATTCCGGAGGCTAAGTAATTGGCCATGTCTGCAAACCATGGCTCCTGTAAGGCTTCACACAATGCAACCAATTCTGTAAAATTATGTGCAATATCATCTTTAGATGCAGATTCCATCCATGTAAGCTGCTGAACACTGAACACCATCTCATCTGGAAAATATTCCCTGATGGGGATCCCGTCATATGGTAGTTCAATGCGGGAGAGGTGATCAGCAACACCATTGAGACAACCCTTCTTGTCAACAACCAAAACATCGAATTCTTGTAGTAGAAGGATCCAGCGCAATAATCTTGGCTTGGCTTCTGCCTTGGTAAAGAGGTATTTCAGGGCAGAATGATCCGTATGCACAATGACTTCACTTCCCCATAAATAAGAGCGGAATTTGTCCAGGGCGAAGACGACTGCAAGAAGCTCCTTTTCCGTGGTTGTGTAATTTTTTTGTGCATCCACAAGGGTCTTGCTCGCATACGTGATTATTCGCAATACCTTATATTTTTTCTGACATAGTGCAGCCCCCACAGCATAGTCGCTTGCATCACGCATGATCTCAAAGGGAAGAGACCAATCGGGGGAGACGACTACAGGGGCTGAAATTAACTTCTCCTTGATGACTTCAAATGCTTCCAAACATTCTTTTGTGAATTCAAATTTTGTATCCTTTCCCAGCAAATCACTTAAAGGTTTGGCGATCTTGGAGAAGTAAAAAATGAATCGTCGGTAGAACCCGACGTGGCCTAAGAATGCTCGAACCTCTTTGACGGTAGTAGAAGGTGGGAGTTTCTCGATGATTTCGACCTTGGCCCGGTCTACTTCAATACCAGCTTTTGATACCTTGTGCCCCAACACAATGCCCTCCTTCACCATGAAGTGGCATTTTTCCCAATTCAGGACCAAATTTGTATCTTCACATCTGTCTAAAATTAAATCTAGTTGCTGCAAGCAATCATCAAAGGTGGAACCATATACGCTAAAATCATCCATGAATACTTCTATACTTTTTTCTATGAAATCAGAAAATATTGCTTGCATGCAACGTTGGAAAGTGGCAGGAGCATTGCAAAGTCCAAATGGCATACGATTATAAGCAAATGTACCATAAGGGCAGGTAAAGGTAGTCTTTTCCTGATCCTCTGGTGCAATTGGAATTTGAAAATAGCCTGAGTAGCCATCTGGGAAACAATAAAATTCCTTACCTGCTAATCTTTCTAACATTTGATCTATAAATGGTAAAGGGAAGTAATCCTTCCTGGTGGCTGCATTTAATCTTCTATAATCAATGCACATTCTCCAGCCAGTTGTTTGTCTCTAAGGGATTAATTCCCCTTTTTCATTAGGGACGGCCACTATGCCTCTTTTTTTGGGAACCACTTGGACAGGACTCACCCAAGGGCTATCGGAAATTGGATAGATGATACCTGCATCTAACAACTTCAAAACCTCCTTTTTCACAACTTCTTTCAAATTTGGGTTTAATCTCCTCTGATTTTGCCTAATCGATTTATGGTTTTCCTCCATAAATATACGATGAGTGCAAAAGCTCGGATCAATGCCCTTTAAATCGGCTAGACACCAACCTATTGCTCTCTTATGATCTCCTAAGACGTTTAACAATTTAGTTTCTTGTTCAGTAGTTAAAAGCGAGGAGATGATAACAGGGAGAGCATTGTTACCTGCCAGGAAGGCGTATTTGAGATGAGAGGGGAGTGCTTTAAGATCTACCTCGGGAGGTTGCTCGATTGATGGAATGGCTTTAAGTGGTGAGCGATCTAAGGTCTCTAATGGTGGTCGATAACCATTGTTATTTTTTCGCATACCACCATTGAGGTGGTCAATAGCCACCTTGATTTCCCTTGCGGAAGACTCTTCGATTGATGAAACCAAGATTTGCTCCAATGCCTCTAATTCGTGTGGTTCAATTGAGGGGATGGAGAATGTCTCTTTATCATCTTGAATTCAGTCTCACCATTATCTGCCAAGAGACCGACACAACAAACAGTGTGATCATTTACACTTTTTCTTACCATTTTTGCCATATCGAACTCGATCTTTTCGTCCCCAACTCGGAAGATGACTTTGCCCTCATGAACATCAATGATTGCGCGTGCAGTACTTAGGAAAGGTCTTCCAAGGATTAAGGGGACTTGGTATCTTCATCAATGTTTAGAACCACGAAGTCGGCTGGAAAGATGAAATTGTCGACTCCAACTACCAAATTTTCCACCATTCCCATTGGTTTGATTGAAGATCTATCAGCCAATTGTAGGGAAAAGGATATCGGCTTCAATTGACTGCCATGAATCCTGGTGAAAATTGAGTATGGCATGATATTGATGCTAGCACCAAGGTCACATAGACCATGACCGCAATCAATATCTCCAATGTAACATGGTACAATTGGTAGTCCGGGGTCTTTCTGTTTAGGTGGTAGTGCTCGTAGCAATGCTGCGGAGCACTCCTCGGTCAAACTGATCATCTCAACGTCCTCCATCTGTCTTTTATTGTTGATTAATTCCTTCAGGAACTTGGCATAAGTGGGCATTTGCTTCAGTGCATCAATCAGAGGGATATCAATAGTTAAACGTTTAAAGATACCCAAAAATTTCTTGAACTGCTCATATAAATGCTTTTTCTTAAGCCTATTGGGAAATGGCAGTTTTTCAGTAGACAGATGATTTTTATTGGGAGGTGAAGAGTTATAAGAGGGAGAGAAAGGGACAGGAGCCTGTGTCTCCTGAGATTGTACCTCTGTGGAGATGTCCTCCAAGTCAATGGGATCGATTTGCTTTTCTTTTTCTTTTCTTTGATCCTCACCAACCTCTCTTCCGCTTCTGAGAGTAACTGCGCTTACATCGTTACTTTTAAAGGTAACTGACTTTGCGTGCTCTCGTGGGTTTATTTGAGTTTGTGAAGGTAATTGGCCGGATGGCCTTTGTTGGGTAAGCATTTGCTGGATCTGAGAGTGCAGTGACTTCTGATCCTTACGAAGGGCCGCAATATCTTCTTGCGTATCTCATGATTTGTTCATCAGGGCCTTCATTAAGTCACGCATCTCGGCCATCTCGGCTTCATGATTGGTTGAATGCTGGGGTGGTCTACCACCATATGTTGGTTGTTGGAATTGCCTTTGATTTCCTTGACATCCGGCTTGGTTTTGGGAGTTTGGAGAATTTTGGAAATTTCTCTGCCAAGGTTGCCTGAATCCTTGGTTGTTGTTGACATAATTGACTTCCTCAGATACTTTTAATTCCTGCAACTCAGGGCACTGTTCGAAATCGTGTGGTCCTCCACACTGTGTACAAAACACATCAGAAGGTAAAGGAAACACAGAAGGGTGCGATACCTGAGGTTGTCGTGTATTAACCACCTTTGCATGCTGAGGAAAAGAGCTCATAGCCAGTTGCTCCACCACTTTTTGCAAGGCACTAACTTTGGTGGATTGCTGAGCGTTACTTTCCAGTAATTGCTCTTGACTTTTCAATAGTTGCTCGATTTTGGTCTGTTCTTCTTATTTGATAGACCTGGAGTGCTACCTCTGGAACCACCGGTAGCCCAGTCTCTTATTTCCTCACATAGGGACTCAATCCCATTAAGAAATTGCTCTCCGGGTTTCTTTAGAATATCAGCACCAAGGGATGAAAGTACCATGGTCTTACATTGGTTCATCAATCCTTTATAGAATAACTGGGAGAGTTGTTCCTGGTTGAGACCATGATGTGGACAAGTCAGAAGCAAACCCTTGAATCTATCCCACGTTTCGCCGATGTTCTCTGAACCTGGTTGCTTGAAGTTATAAATTTTCAGCAATCATCCTCTAAGGTTGCGGGCGGTATGGGGTAATAAGAATTTGTCATGGAATTTAGTGGCCATGTGCCCATGTGTGAATAGTTGTGGGGAATGCTATGGGTACCACATTACTTGCCATCCCTGTAAGGTGTTATGAGGAAATAAAGGGAGAGTCAGCGTATATTCGAGAACCGTATCTTTGGAAGTAAGGCCTATTTACGTGTTGGAGGAGGGAACTTTGTAATGTGGAGTAAGGCTTCATCAGGATTGTTCATCAAACATTCCTAACTCTTTACACAACGGATTTGATGATATGGCTTTAATTTCTGCCATTCCTCATAATCTGCTTGGGAAAGAGCGGGAAGGTTTATGGCAGGTTGTTGACCTTGGTTGGAAGGCCGGTTAATGTTCCTGACGGTTGCCGGTATGTTAGCCATGGTGTGTGATTTCTTTGCTGCTTTTGTAGGTGATGGAATGTCCTTTCTATTTCTGGATTGTAATCGAGGAGAGTTCCAGGGAGACTATGTGATCTTGTAAGTGGCATTCACTTAAAAAGACAAGTAGAAGCACAAGTACCTAAAAGATGAAAAGAAAATAAAGAAAGAAAAGAAATTTTTTTAGGTAGTATGAAAAAGAACAAATAATCACTAATATATGCTTCTATTAAGTGGAACATCTCATTGTCATTACATAAAACATAAAAGATAAAATAAACTGAAATGAAACATATAGTAGATACTAAGGTATACAACTAGTAGATAACCATAAACCTAGTACGCCTACTTCTACTAGTGAATATTGCATATGAGGGGGGCCTTTGGTGAATCCTATTGGTGAAGATACCCTTATGAGGGTATTGTTAGCAGAAATATGTGTTACTATATCTCTACCTAGGCAGTGTACCTATCGTTTTGCGGAATAGTGAATTAAGTGGGGTTGTCGATCTCAGGGACCTCGTTCAATTAACTGACAATTTATTAATTAACTGAGAAACTGAACTAAGAAAACATAAAACGTCACTTTTTCAGGTTTTACTTAATTTAATAAAAGAATGACTAAACAAACTAACATAAAATAATGAAACAGTAAAAAGATAAAAATAAACTAAATAAAGAAATAAAGATTGAATCTAAAGAAGCCCCCGGATTGTTCTGCAAACCTTCACTTTATTAATCTATCAATAAACTCTTCCTAATTCTGCAATAAACTCAGGAATTATAAATAGTTCGTTGACCGGTCCCTGTACAACGAACCCTAACTAACTAAAATAACAAGCCGCAAACCATGCCCAAGTTATCAAGTTAATAGCATTAAACACAATTCCTATTCAAGACAGATTAACCTATAGGCAAACCATGTTTCTAGTCGTTAATCCGGTTTAACTTCCTCTGTCTTGTTAACTAATCTCAGCGCCGCATTTTGATTAGAAAACTACAAATATTGCTTTAATAATTAGCTAGAAAATTAAAGCACATGAAGAACAGGAATTAAACTACTGCGATTATAATCAGAGAAAAGATTACAAAATAAACATAAAGATTCGGTTTGCTACCCCAACCCGGGGAGCTAAACTAACTACTCAAACATAACTATAAAAATAATAAATATAACAAAGATAATATGTGGAAGTGGTGGTGGACAATGGTGTGGTGGTGGTGATGAAGTCACGGTGGTGATGTGGTATGCTGGTGTTACGGTGGTGGTGATAGTGAACGGTGGTGGTGTGAGTGTGGTGGTGTACGATGATGAGTATAATCGAATGGGATATGTGGTGATGGGTGTTTGGGATTGGATGAATGTGAAGTGGTGGAGATATGTCACGAATTGTAGTTGGTGGATGGATCGATGATGGAGCAGTGATGATGTTGAATTTGTGGGTGAATGAGGCATAAGCCTCCTCTCCGGGCGTGTAAGCATGCCTCTCTCGTACCCTAGGCAGTGTCAATATATAGAGCTGCGAACGGTTAAAAGATAAAACTTTGTTTTATCTTATTTGTTTATCTCCAAATTCGGTGCCGTCTTCTTTTATCTCCTTAATAAACTATCCCCGTGAGTCAAATATGAGAACGATCAAATCATTTTCCCTTCACGTGCATGTTGACTTCGTTTAATTCAAAATACCGGCCCAATCATCTATATGCCAAAGAAGTCCAGCCCATCCTGCATGAATTTGTCCATCATGGTTGTGTGTACGTCTCAAGTCTGTGCCGCCTCTGACTCGGGTAAAAGGTGTGGCTTTATTTCTCTTATCGGCCCACTTTGACATCTCCGTACGTGCACGTCGGTCCAGGGAAAGCATGGCAAGTACGTGAATTTCAAGCCCACCAATATTGTCACCCCCTGTATGCATTCTTGTATTCTCCTCATAGACTCCATCACGTGCATGTGCCGAAAAGTTAATTCCTGCATGGCTGTACGTGAGCTGAATGTGATTAATCAGCAATTAAATGCAGCAATCTCTCACCGTGAATGCATGTAATCGTGAGTGATTGTGCAGCTTTTAGACAACATGATTCGGCAATAAAGATAATGATTTTGTAATCATTATATTTGATATTATGCGACCGCGAATGCATGGGCATATATATATACCGATATAAAAAAAATGCAAATTTTAACTTGTTCCTGTATCCGACACATAAAATTCATCAGCTCTTATTTAATCACAAATCTTAAAAAAAATGCATATGATAAGTGAGAAATATGTCACAATTCATTATAAACATAGCATGAAATATAGCTTTGGAAATAGATATATTACGCACTTATCAAACTTCCTCACACTTAGCTTTTGCTTGTCCTCAAGCAAACGGAGAATATGACTACTCTTAAGGGCCGCAGTATAGAAACTCAGGATCAAACAACTGCCGATGGAAAACAAGCAAAATGACAATCAAAAGAAAAGTTCTGCTACTAGCTGTAGGTTTTCACAAACAGTGAAAAAGATAGTGGAGTTAAAAGCATGGAGAAGTTAGATTATAGAAACTGAAACAGAATAGTTTGGGATCTTCCACCATTTCTTTCCTCCAACCTTTGGATGACAAGGGGTGTGAAGTAACACCTTATTCCGTGATACCTTTCAACACCACATACTCATGATCAGAATAAGCATAATTGAATTACACATTTAACTTTTCAAAGTTCTTTTTCCTTAACATTCTATTCTGCCATCTGCATATTTAATTCATCCCCTCAGACTTTTCTCTTCACCCTTGTAGCGGCTTTGGGTCTTCTATCCCAGATCACAAGACCTTAGGTAGATGGGTGATGAAGCACCCCAAGGACTTAATAACCGAATGAAGAGGCCTGTTTTGGTTTAGAAATAAATTTCAATTCAGATCAGCGGAGTACCTTGCCTTATCCTTTCATACCAAACTTTCTTATCATTCCCAAAATCCCAAACTAGACTAATTCAGTTTTCATAATCAGCTAATCCACCAAATTTCAGTGAAAATAGATTCAGTTTGGATAAAACTATACATACAAACAGCCAAAAGCAGAAAGATTCTTGAGGTGGCCATCAGGCTTGTTTTCAAAACCTCAACAAAAATTTTCACCTGAATATTCAGTATTTATTGGCACTCAAAAGAAGCAATTCCTTCAAAGCAATAGGACAAACAAAAACAAGTATGGCATTTAAGCGCAACTGGCATATTTTCAGGGAAAGGTCATACTTCCTCACACTTAAGAGGAGCAATGTCCTCATTGTTCAAAAATAAAAATCAAGAAAAGACCTTTCAAAATATGCCAGACTCATGAAGAATTTCATTCAGGACAATCATGGACTGATATAAAAATAAGCATTAAGCATGATAGGCTGAACACAAACATTTAAAATAAAGAAACTGAAACTCCCCTGATAACGTAGATTGAGGAAGGTTCCCTTCCTCACACTTTAGCTCGAATAAGGGGGTAGCATCATTCCTCACACTTGCCTCCAGGCAAGTGTCCAACCTTGGAGAACATCAAACACCATAATAAAAATTTCACCTGCACACACTCACAACTAACACAAAAACGCTTAAAGTGTTGCATTAAAGCACATGCACCATTTCCACCTTTAAATAAAAGGAAAACAAAATAAACCTAAGAAAATAAAAACCAAAAACAAAATATAAATTTAACTGGGTTGCCTCCCAGTAAGCTGCCCGTCTTTATAGTCTTTGGCTAGACTCCCGCTTTGTTATCCTGGATCAAAAATAAAAGTAGACAACAGTTTTGCCAGGAAAACGAAATAGACAGTAATTAAAAGTAAACTACCTGGATCAAAACAAAGCGTTACTTCGGCAAATAAAGAAGGAAAGTAAATACTCCACAAAACCTGATGTTTGAGGAGATACTGTCGGTAACGTATTTCTAATTGGAGATCAGGTGATGATGAATTTTCTTCCTCAAATTTGAGGACATAAATGTCCTCCTCCTGTTGTTGAGGCTTCAAGAGGCAAGGTGGGAGTTGCTGATGACTTGGTGGTAACGGCTCTTCCTTCTTAAATTTGAGGATGCAGACATCTTCCTCAAGTGTTAAAGGCTCAATGGAAGATTCTTGTTGGCAGACAATTGTTGAGGAAGCTTCAACTTCTTCAATGTCTCTGGGATCAACTACATCAGGTACCTTCACTGGTTCACAGATAGGTGCGGGTAGAATATCTTCAAATACTGGTTGCTCTATTTGAGTTGAGATTGAAGGGGGAGAGCAATAGAACTCTTCAGCATGTCGCTCAACCTCTTCATCAGACCCCTCTTCAGCTTCAGAAATTATAGGCTTGGAATGGTCTTCACCCATCAAAGTCTCTACTTGAGATTGGTATACTAGGTCCGAATAACTTTGGCTATGGGAGAATTCCATATGTTGTTGTGCTAACTGCTGCGAGATCTGATTAAGTTGTCTTTCCCAACTCTGGTTTATAGCTTCTTGCTCAGCAAATTTGGCATCTAAACTGTCCAACCTAGCATTAGTGATTTTCTTTTGCTCTAGAAGCTGCTCTAGCATATTCTCTATCCTGCTCGTATCCTCCTTAGGAGGCTCCTGATATGCGTAGCATTGCTCGACCTCCATCTGCATTATAGTCTGCTCACCTCCCCACCAATAAGGTTGTCGATAAGACGATTGTTGTGGCTGGTAATAATCTTGTCGCCTGAACTGGTTGTAACTTTGAGTACCCGGCTGATTATACCTGTTCAAATTCTGCTCAATGTTCATTATTGTAATCGTCGTTTCCAACTGCGTCAACACCCTACTCAGTTCATCCATGTTATCCTCCACCTTTGCCTATCAAAAACAAAAACTAAAAATAGAAAAGAAACAAAAAAAATTAACTAAACAAAATAACGAAGATAAACAAAAATAAATCCTAATTATTAAAAAGAGAATCAGCTAATTAAATAATATAGAAAACAAAATCAAAAACTAATTAAATAAAATGAGAAACAACTACCGAAACACAATTAAATAAACTTTGCGTATGTAACATAGGCTCGATGAAGAACAAAATTCAAAAACCTACGGTATACTAAGAATATCGAAAAAAAAAAAAAAAACGCTAAGCACGTAAACCTAATTAACTAAAAAAAATGCACAATAAACTTTAAACAAATCAGAAAGCAAATTAAAAACTAAAAGAAGAAGTATACGTAAACCTAGTCCTAATCTAATTTAGAGTAGCGACAAAAATGAATAGATAAATAAAAAAAAGTCAAAACGAAAAATAAATGTAAAGAATAAAAATCACACGTAACAGCACTAGACAAAATCGTAACCAACGTAATGCGGTTGAATGGAAATACTACGAAAAGCAAAACAAATCAAATAAAATGAATCCTAAACTAATTGAATCAAATTCGACGTAGAAATACGAATTGAATAAAAATAATACGAAAAGAAGAAAAGAAAAAAAAAAAGTCTCAATCAAATAAATAAAAATATCAATTAATCGTGTCAGAGGTCCCCGGCAACGGCGCCAAAAACTTGTTAGCAGAAATATGTGTTACTATATCTCTACCTAGGCAGTGTACCTATCGTTTTGCGGAATAGTGAATTAAGTGGGGTTGTCGATCTCAGGGACCTCGTTCAATTAACTAACAATTTATTAATTAACTGAGAAACTGAACTAAGAAAACATAAAACGTCACTTTTTCAGGTTTTACTTAATTTAATAAAAAGAATGACTAAACAAACTAACATAAAATAATGAAACAGTAAAAAGATAAAAATAAACTAAATAAAGAAATAAAGATTGAATCTAAAGAAGCCCCCGGATTGTTCTGCAAACCTTCACTTTATTAATCTATCAATAAACTCTTCTCTAATTCTGCAATAAACTCAGGAATTATAAATAGTTCGTTGACCGGTCCCTGTACAACGAACCCTAACTAACTAAAATAACAAGCCGCAAACCATGCCCAAGTTATCAAGTTAATAGCATTAAACACAATTCCTATTCAAGACAGATTAACCTATAGGCAAACCATGCTTCTAGTCGTTAATCCGGTTTAACTTCCTCTGTCTTGTTAACTAATCTCAGCGCCGCATTTTGATTAGAAAACTACAAATATTGCTTTAATAATTAGCTAGAAAATTAAAGCACATGAAGAACAGGAATTAAACTACTGCGATTATAATCAGAGAAAAGATTACAAAATAAACATAAAGATTCGGTTTGCTACCCCAACCCGGGGAGCTAAACTAACTACTCAAACATAACTATAAAAATAATAAATATAACAAAGATAATATGTGGAAGTGGTGGTGGACAATGGTGTGGTGGTGGTGATGAAGTCACGGTGGTGATGTGGTATGCTGGTGTTACGGTGGTGGTGATAGTGAACGGTGGTGGTGTGAGTGTGGTGGTGTACGATGATGAGTATAATCGAATGGGATATGTGGTGATGGGTGTTTGGGATTGGATGAATGTGAAGTGGTGGAGATATGTCACGAATTGTAGTTGGTGGATGGATCGATGATGGAGCAGTGATGATGTTGAATTTGTGGGTGAATGAGGCATAAGCCTCCTCTCCGGGCGTGTAAGCATGCCTCTCTCGTACCCTAGGCAGTGTCAATATATAGAGCTGTGAACGGTTAAAAGATAAAACTTTGTTTTATCTTATTTGTTTATCTCCAAATTCGGTGCCGTCTTCTTTTATCTCCTTAATAAACTATCCCCGTGAGTCAAATATGAGAACGATCAAATCATTTTCCCTTCACGTGCATGTTGACTTCGTTTAATTCAAAATACCGGCCCAATCATCTATATGCCAAAGAAGTCCAGCCCATCCTGCATGAATTTGTCCATCATGGTTGTGCGTACGTCTCAAGTCTGCGCCGCCTCTGACTCGGGTAAAAGGCTGTGGCTTTATTTCTCTTATCGGCCCACTTTGACATCTCCGTACGTGCACGTCGGTCCAGGGAAAGCATGGCAAGTACGTGAATTTCAAGCCCACCAATATTGTCACCCCCTGTATGCATTCTTGTATTCTCCTCATAGACTCCATCACGTGCATGTGCCGAAAAGTTAATTCCTGCATGGCTGTACGTGAGCTGAATGTGATTAATCAGCAATTAAATGCAGCAATCTCTCACCGTGAATGCATGTAATCGTGAGTGATTGTGCAGCTTTTAGACAACATGATTCGGCAATGAAGATAATGATTTTGTAATCATTATATTTGATATTATGCAACCGCGAATGCATGGGCATATATATATACCGATATAAAAAAAATGCAAATTTTAACTTGTTCCTGTATCCGACACATAAAATTCATCAACTCTTATTTAATCACAAATCTTAAAAAAATGCATATGATAAGTGAGAAATATGTCACAATTCATTATAAACATAGCATGAAATATAGCTTTGAAAATAGATATATTACGCACTTATCAGGTATCTTCGCCTAAGTTCATCCATGGGCATAACACTCATACGGGCAGTAGTCCTAAGGCGGTGATAGGCAAGGGCGGGTCTCATCTTCTTCCTCTTGATAAATATTTCTACCCCTGTACGGGGTAGAGTTCATTAACCACATAAATATGCAAGAAATGGAAGAGATCGGACTCCCCACTTTGTAACTTTGCCCTCCACATGCTTCTAGACATCCTGAGTACAAAGTTGGACAAAGGTTGAGAACTTATAAGAGGAAGAATTGTCATAAATATGGAAAGAATAATAAAAAAATGTTAAAGTTTCAGTAGCCGGGCACCGTGCCGGATCAGACGTATCCGGCATCGGACTTCCTCCGATTGCGCCGGATAACGGAAAACCGGCATTATACACGGCAAGTGAAAGAACGAAAATGTAAGTAACAATTTAAACAACATTCGTCGGGAAACTAGTTACAAATTTGTAGAATGTGCCGGTTTCATCGCCGGGTGTATAATATCCGGCACAGACTTCCTCTAGTACTGCCGGGTGTTATACATCCGGCAATGCATCCGGCGTATTCAACAATTGAAAAGACGAAATAAAAAGAATCAATGAATGAAAGAATAGTATGGCAATTACCAGGTTAAGGACTTGGACTAATTCCAAGTCCCCGGTAACGGCGCCATTTTGCTAAGAAAGATTTTGGTAGGTATTTATTGAACACTTATGTCCAAAAGATTAAACTAAGACATGGGCGAAAACAAGAATGTGTCGGGTTCAAAATACCCGGCATTCAGCCCGGCATTAAAATAAAATGTAAAGAACCTACTCAATCTATACGGGTAGCAAACAAAAAAACCCGGTCAAAAGTAGCAGGGAAGCAAATTAAGACCAAGCAAGTCGAACCCTAGGGACTTGTATAGAAAATTAGTCCTAGCCTTGGTAATTACTAAATAAAGAGGGGGGAAATGATAGATTTTCTAATTCTAATAAAAACTAACATAACTAAGCGGTATCTATAATGGATTTATTCTTGATTAAGGGAGTAAAACCATCTAAGCATCAATGTGGACTCGAAACATAAACACAAGCCTTCGAATTAACCAACAATTGAAAGCGCCGGACATCCTGCCGGATACCAGAAGCACAGCCCATTCAAAGACATTGAATGCGCCGGACACAGGAGATCCGGCAGTACACCTGGCACGCTCAAAATGTAAATGCCACTCTCTTGCTCCGAAATGGGAAAACAAGAAACTCATCCCTATTAACAAATCGAGCATATGTCATGCCACGAAATGAACAAGGAAATGGGGGAAGATGGATTAATTCTCACTCTTACTACTAACCCTTAATTCATAAGAAGAGAGTAGGAAGATCATTAAGAGAGTCTAACCTATTCTACTTTTGGACTTCTTTTCCTCAAGTAGAATTTGCATGAAGAGAACAAGGGATCAACCAATTCTCTTTTAATAAGCACCTTACTCTTAATAAACTTGAAAATTATATTAAGAACCACATTGTTTTACAAAGAAGAGTTTCATCCCGACCAAGAACAGAAGGGATTACTACTCAATCATCCATGAATTGAAGAAGGAAATACAAGGAGAAGGAAGAGTTTTGACATAGCCTTCACCCTCTAAATCTTCTTCCAAATCTTCTTCTTCTTCACATGGATGGTTATGCAGCAATTCCTCAGTTGAAAATGGGTCTATTTTGTGGAGTAAGTGTGTGTAATATGATGGAATGGATGCCCAAAATTCGCAGCCCCTCACGCCCTTTTATAGACAGAAAATCTTCAAGTGCCGGATCCCATGCCGGGTAGAAGTCATCCGGCATCAGGATTAAACACGTGCTTTTCAGTAACGGTCGAAACCGCTTTGGCGCGAAGAGTCACTTATGCCGGATAGATTCCATCCGGCATCATACCCGGCATCACGTATTTGGATAACGGTAAATAACCGACATCTTTTGGTAAACAGGCGCGTCTTTTGCTTATGCCGGATACAACACACCCGGCACCATGTCCGGCGGCGTTCTATTTCTGCTGTGTACTTGAGCCGTGCATGAGAGGTCCGGCTCCATATCCGGCAAGGTTCGGTTTTTGATGAAAAACTTGCTCCTTGCCTGAAAACGCTAAGAGCATTAGTCTGAACATATAATATGACTTCTTATAGAAAATAATGCAAATATTACCTATTCTAACCTTATTTTAACTAAAATACTACAAATCTAGCTTATAAAATATGATAAGTCTATGGCTTATCAACCACACACTTCCACCAACGACAAGTTTATTTTTAAGAAACAAATTGCAGATATGAAATTTTTAGTCAGGAAATGATCATTTCTCTTTCCTTTTTCAGCAGAGTTTTTTTTTTCAAGCATTGCCATGTTTGGCACATTTTTCAACAGTTCCTTGTTTTGGGCAAGTTCCAACAAACACTTTAGTTGCATTTTACGACTTCCGCATAATATCTCAAACATTGCCAAGTTTGACACCTTTTTCAACAGTTTCCTGTTTTGAACGAGTATCTTTCATATATTTTGATTGCATACATCTTATCATCATTGCCATGTTTGGCACTCCAGTAATCAGTTTTCATCATTTGCACGAGACCATTATCTTCATAACTTATTTTTAGTTCGAGACCCAAAATCAGTGCGAGACCCTGCATCTTCGTCATTCAGTACGAGACCTAGCATCTTCATTCAGTGTGAGACCGAGAATCAATGCGAGATCTAACTTTTTCTTCATCCGTTTAGTACGAGACTTCAGTGCGAGACCCATCATTTTCTTCAGTGTGAGACCCATCATTTTCTTCAGTGCGAGACCCATCATCTTCATCAGTGTGAGACCCATCATTCTTCTTCAGTGCGAGACCGAGCGTCATCATCCAGTGCGAGACCAGTACGAGACCTAGTATCATCTTCAGTGCGAGACAAGTACGAGACAGAGCGCGATCTAAGTTGGCGGGGCAGAGGCAATAAGTCCCCATCTTCATGTCAACTTCTTGGGAGAAATAACTAGTGGGCAGACAGGCAGTGGCAATAAGTCCCCTTGGTAATCTAGAAGTTATCCCAGCACCCCAGTTGGTGGGCAGAGGCAATAAGTCCCCATAGTATACCAACCAGGAGCATTGGAACGGGTTTCGGTCCCCAGAAGCATCCGAGCATCACTAACTTATCATATCATCTTATTTTGCATGACATCTACATTTTCATTACAGGTTCCCGACACCTTAGAATGTTCGGCATACTTTATTTCATTATAGGTAGTCAACGCCTTAGAATAGCTTGACATAATCTCATCCATTATAGGTAGTCAACGTCTTAGAATAGCTTGACATCATATCATCCTTATAGGTAGTCGGCACCTTAAAATAGTGATAAGTGTCCAAATGAGCATGATTTATGGGTGTATTTCATATGTTATATTAGCACTTTTCTTGCTCATTTCTCCACTTTAGTTAGTTTTCCTCTAGTTTTATGTTTTATTGGTTATCTTACATATTGATTGGCTAAACATGAGGAAAACCAATATAGGAGCAAACTAGACAAAGAGACGAACGCATAGGCGCAAACAGATCTAAAAACGGAGCTCAAATGAAGAATATGGAGCCTGTCGAAGTTTACAGGACAAGACGAAACGAAAATACACACGTTCGGGTTAGCAGACCCGGACACAAACATACAAGCGTCCGTACCATGGACGCAACCCCGGACGCGAACATACAAGCGTCCGTACCATGGACGCAACCCCGGACGCCAACTAAATGTGTCCTTATACGGACGCAAACACGGACAAGAATTATAAATGTGTCCGTATACGGACAGAAACTCGGACATGTACAAATTCTCGCCAGGACATCTGTGTCCGTACCGTGGACACAAACTCGGACGTGACACGTCCGGATGAGCCATATCCGGACACAAATCCGGACACGTGTAAAATGCTGCGCCATATCCAGAAATCACGCGACTGAAATTTGGCACCGTCTTCTCTGTTTTTCCACAATTGCAGCGCCCACAATGTTATCTATCTACCACAACAGTAGTATTAGGCGCCATCTCTCTTATTTTCTTCACCCACCAGCCTACTATAAGCTTTGTCATTTTCCTCCTTTTCTCCTATAAAACCCACGCCAATTCTTCATCAATTCCCATCATCATTTCACCCAAAAAATCCCACGACACCTTCATTCTCTTCCCCTCCATCTTCTTCATTTTATTTTCATTTTCTTTTCCACTCCACACACACATACTCAGCAAAAACATAATAAATAGAATAGAAGCAGGAGCAGAAGTAGGAGCGAGTAACAGGCCCTTCTCCTCTAGCAGTCTCCAAATAATGGCTAATTCTATCTCTGCTATCTTTTTATTTCTGTTAATGTCTGAGTAATTTTTATTTGTATCCTAGGATGGGGTTTGACCCTAATATTGGTTAAATAAATATTTATTACCTGTCTCATTTATTATACTTGTTTTTATTCCTTTCAATAAATATTGTTAAATGCTTTAACAGACAAACTACTGCATTTTTATGGTAACTATCAACATATGGTTTTGAGATAGACATTAGACCACAAAGGAATAAACCTTGGTATTTACACTTCAGATTGAGTAGGAAAATACTGAGGCTATTATTAAGAGTTCGTAACTTACCCTTATTAACTCTAATAGACAATAAATAATTGAGACATGGTTATAAATTTGTTTAAGTAATTTAGGCGATTCCCTCGCTATCCTAGGATACCTTTTTCCATCCATATCAATTAATTCACCTTATTTTACTGTGTTTATTATTTTTGCACTGATCCTAAACAATCAAGCTTGCCTCCGGCTAAACCCCTATTGTGTTTTTATTAAATACCGAGACTAGGATAATTGAACCAATTTCTTGTGGATACGACACTTGTTGTACTACATCGACTAGGTGCACTTGCCTTTTCTTTGCCCATAAGTATATATATTTTCACTATGTATTTTTGGCCAACAAATAGTCCGACATTACTTCATTTTTACCTTTAGGTGGTCGATGCCTTAGAATCGCTCGACATCCTTCCACTTTACTCATAGGTAGTCAGCGCCTTAGAACAGCTCGACACAACATGTCGGATTTCAATTGCATGTGGGGTCTTTTAAGATCCAAAATTTTAGGGTATCACTCAAGCATCAACTAGCCTTTTCATTTCCATTACAAAGTCTAGTTGACGGGGGGCAATCTGTTATGCCCAAAATTACAACCCCCGGTAGAGAGTCTCTACTAATAGGCTAGTTTGGTCAAGTAGCGAGGGTTTCCTGTTTGATCGGCACATTTCAGAGTACTAGGGACAGCTTAGTCATCTCTAGGGGCATTTTCGTAATTTTTCAAGGCTCCTAAGCCCCCTATAGGCTTTCTCTCTCCTCCAAAGAAGGGTTAAATCAATTCAAAATGCTTTGAAATTTTAACCCATGATAGAGGATGACATTTTGGGCATAATGGCGTTGGAATTTTGATTTTTTGAATTTCCAATAATTTTCTAGCAATTTCTGATTGAATTTGACGAGAAATTGAATTTAAAAATATTCCAATATCAAAAAAATTCGATTCTACTTTAGAAATATCAAAAATACCATCCTTTACCCATGTTTAAATTTCATAGTCAGATTCTTTTTGGAAGTCCTTGAGCTAAAACATCGGTAAATCTCGGTTTTTACCGGATTTTTCTATCTTTAAGGAAGCCTATATAAGGAGCCTTATCCCTTGATCAAATCAGAACCTCAAGAGCCCTAGAAAGTCAGAAAACCTAGCCGTCACAAGTCCCCCACGTTTTACACATCCAAGCACCAAAATCACATCAAAAACCCCCCGAAATCACCACCTGAACACATTTTTCAACTCCCAACACTTCAACAATCATCATACATCAACCAAACCACCTCCAAAACGTGAAGAACATCATCAACAATCAACAACCAGCAGCTGAACTCAATCTGGAACCGGCATCATCGGAGCCTCCGAAGAATCCCGACGTGAAGAAGCACCTCAAATCCGAAGGTAAAATAGGTAAGAATCTTAGTTTTCTAACTCCCCACGACCTTTCTGACTTTCTATTGAAATTTGGGTTCGAACCAACTCTTTCCGGCTTCTGTATAGTTGTTCGTTTTTGTTTCTGCCCTTTTACTTGTTAGCTAAGTTTCGTCATTATTCTGACTTAAAATTAGAATCTTTTGATCACTAACGTCTTTTATATCTTTCAGGCTACAAGTACATAAATTTTGAGCTAAAAACACTGTCGGGAACCATCAAAAACCAACCACAGACCGTGGCCCCGGACTTTTCAAAATTTCATTTTCTCTTAAATTTGACTTTTCTGCATAAGTAGGTTAACCGGGGTCCGTGGTCTCGGACATTAGGTCCATGACTACAGACATAATTAAAATTTGACCTAATTCTACCTCCGAAACCCTAGTTTAGGCATTTTTAATTTCCACTTTAATTTTCTGTCAAAAAATGTTAAAAATACAAAAAAATCAGAAGCACGCACTTAGGTTAAAACGACTCGTAGTAAGCCGCAATTAAACTAAGTAGAGGAAAAACGACTTCTAGGGGTAATGAAAGTAATTGAACACTAATTAAGTCGAATATCAAGCCCCGAACCCGAACTCTCCTTTCCTAATTTGATCTAGGTTAAAATTAGGTGGCGACTCATAATAGGTTCCAGTGAGCTAGCTTAGGTTTTAATAATTATGGTTATATGACTTAGTTATTAAACTTAAGTTATAAGTGGACCTAAAACCCGGTTAGATCCTAATCAACTCGAATCAACCAAGGATAGGGTTTAAAAATCGAGGCTCACACTCGCACACAGCAGCTCCTTCCCTAGTTCGCCCCGAACGGCAATTCCTTCGATCTAACAATGAAGACACCCTACGCGAATGAGCATGTGGACGATATAGCTACCCGATGTGCTTATCTTTCACTCACTAAGGATGAAGGCTCCTTTATGAATGTGGATGACTTGTTGGGCCAAGCTGATTTCCCGAATTATGAGCGATGTATTCTCGTGAAGCTATTCACATCTCGATCCATGGATGTTCGCGCTTTGGAAGGGACTTTCGACAAATCTTGGCAGCTGCATGGCTAGATCAAAGTTAGAGCTGTTAGAGGAACCTCTACGTGTTTGAGCTCGGTAATGATGGTAATATCAATGAAATTTTTAGTCAAGGACCTTACATTTTCGATAATCTACTCCTTCTAATGCAGCAACTTCATCCAAAGAGAGTGCCAAAAGATCATGAATTCATGTACATCCCACTCTGGATTCAAATTCACAATGTTCCCTTCATTCTCCAGCATAGGTTATTCGATTAACACCTTTCTATAAATCTGGCCTCCTTTCTGGATTTTGATGAAGACAAGGGTTGTTTTTGTGGTGAGTTCCTGAGAGTTAAAATTGTAATATCCAATCCCACATCGGGATATAAGTAGTAATGTGAGTGGTTTATAAGGATGCATATGGGTTGACTACAACAACAAGGCCTTCCACTTTTAAGCCCACGTGAGGACTGATAAGTGCGGAATTTATCCATATTTCTATGCTTAATTTGTTTAATATGTTATTGGATTATGTGATAAATTCTTTTACTTATATGTTAATTTATGTTATATGCGAAGAACTCGCTTTACTTGTGGTTTTACTCTTAAACAAGTAAAAATACTGAAGTAAAGGGTTTAGAAAAGTGTGTCGAGAGCTTAACTATCAAGATATATCTAAACGGGAGTCAAAACAAGAATTCTGGTGCATTTTATAGTTGGTATTCTGCCAAGATTTGGGTGTGGTCGGGGTATGTGTCTTGATTTATAAACCAGGACCACACCAGAGCATTCCTTCTGCCTTATTTTGCACCTAGTTCGAGTTTGTATCCTGGGAAAAGACCCGGACCAGGCTAGTGTTCTCGCACGGACAACTTTGGTGAGTGGTCTAGGTATTGGAGTCGGACGGAGACCCCTACCACATTTATTCTGTCACACAGATGAATGCTATGTGAGACGTCCGGGTACATAACCCAGACGTGAACCCAGACCAAACAAAAGTAGCAGCGCACAACATTTCTCTAATAGAGAAATAGTATATTGAAATCTAAATCAACTGAGCAACATATCTTTGAAGCTGTCCAGATTCACAAACCCTATATGTGGTTAGGGGAAAGACCTGTAGAGAAAGAGAGACATTAGTTCATGGGAGATCGGAGATAGCGGAGTAGGACGGGATTTCGACATCAGTTCTTCATCCCATATTGGCGTTCTTCCTTTATATTATTGTTGTTTCCATTTCTGCCATGTCTAAGAAGTTGCCAGAATTCTAGTTTACTATGGACATCTAGTTCATTATTTTTCTTCTTGAGTTGTTGAATACAAATTATATACAGATTGTAGTTATATTTCTTGTTTAATATTGAATTCTCTTGTGATTTATTTATTGCTTGATCTTATCTAGTTTGAGTTGCTTACAAGTGAGAACTGCAGCGTTTATTAGACCACAGGAATACTATCAATGAAACTAGAGATGATAATTCCTCAGGATTAGCTGAGTAGAAACCAGATGAATCTTGAACGTTACTAGTTAACTAGTAAATTCGTAACGAGAGTTAGTAATTTGGAATTGCTAGTAAGAATCTATTTTACGGGAGACCAGTTTTAGATTAATTCATATATGAGGTTGTAATCTAGAATTAAAAAAACATTCAGGATGGGAAATGATGAACTAGGGAGAAGTAGTAAACCAGGATTCCCTCTTAAAATTATCGGAAGATTACTTTTTGATCTATTTTATTTTTATTATTCATTTAGTTTCTACAATCAAAACCCCCAATTTAATATTGTTAATTTCCCCATAGTTTATTAGTTAGATTAGAATATAGATTCAAACTAGACACTGCCTCATTTGGTTCGATAACCCGAAGAGATACTTTAGGAAAACTGACTACGATAGACCGGTACACTTGACATATTAGGTTTAACCCGTACAAGGAAAAAGGACTTAAAGTGGCTAGTTTTCACACTTGAATGGTTTGGAAGCTAAGTTGTTGGATATTTATCCATATAAGGGTGTTACAAATGGTATCAAAGCTGACTCGGGATTGTGTCGGGATGAACTACCATGGAGATCTATGGGACTTGGATGTTTGCAACAAAGACGTCGCGTTCTTTGAGTTAGGGAGTATGTAATATCCCAATCCCACATCAGGATATAAGTAGTAATGTGAGTGGTTAATAAGGATGCATATGGGTTTACTACAACAACAAGACATTCCACTTTTAAGCCCATGTGAGGACAAAGGACTTAAAAGGGGCTAGTTTTCAAGCTTGAATGATTTAAGAGATAAGTTGTTGGATAGTTACCCATATAATGGTATTACAAAAATCCAACATGATATATCCAAGCCGGTTTTGTGATGTATCCCATTTATGTTGGAAGGATCTCCCTTAATTCCACGACTCTCTTATGAAAATATGCATCCCTTACGCTTTGAATGTGGTATGCCCAAATTTTAAGGACTACAAATTCCTCAAGTTTTCGTATCGTGTGATAAGTGTGGAATTTATCTATGTTTATATGCTTAATGTGATTAATATTTTATTAGTTTATATGATAAATTCCTTACTTACATGCTTAATTATGATAAATGTTTAGATTATTATTCACATGTGATTTTATGTTAAAACAAGTTAAAATGCCCGAGTATATATAACTATATATATATATACATTGTACGGTGGCATTCATATATGCACACTTGATTTGGTGGGCTGCAAATGTTTGACGAAAAGGGATTGAAAATATATACAAAAGCAGCACGTGATTAGCTTTTATTTAATCGTGCCAGTTTGTTGCTTTTAATTGATGATGATTAATCATCATTATTTATGGGCCATACAATCTTGGAACAGAGATGGAGACCCATATGATATGTAATTTGATTCTAAGTGGGCTACACTTTAATGAAGATGATCGGCGGCGTCTTTGACGTACAATGGAGACTGACGAGCAAAACATGGACAATCTTGGACCGGCCCATGCAGTACGACTTGGACACGGTAATACACATAGACGAATTAGACCCCGTTCTTTCACGGCAAATGGGACATTAAGCTCATTTTTTTACTTTTTGCTTGCCACGTGTCAGTTAATTATTTGTTAAAATTTAACCCAATACGGATGTGTCAAGTTACAATAGGTTAACTAGGGGTAGATTAATGAAAAAGCTACACAGAGTAGCTTTTTGAAGCTAATGGGCGAACGGCCCCTTAGACATAGAGTGCGTTCGACTGCAGCGTGCAAACGCAACTAAACTTGCGTTTGGATAGAGGCGTCTGTGGTTATCAAATAGGAATCTAACATCACAACCACAGTTATAATTTTGTCCAATTAGAAAGTGCCACCTATTGTATACTTTTTTAAAAAAAGAGCTTAATTTTTTATCGCGGGCATAGAACGCGGCCATAATTGAGGAACCCTAGCCGAGGTTACAGAATGAAACAGAATTCGAAAGCCGAGTACAGCAGAGCCACCACCGAGGCCGAGACAGAGAGAGAGCAACACAGACAGATCGGAGTAGAAGCTAGAGACCGAATTCGTCATCGTCCCACAATTAGATGATGTTTTCTTATCTCTTTTACATTATTGTTATTTCTTTGACTCCGATGTCTGAGTAGTCGTTTAGAATTCTGGTTTGCTATGGACAACTAGTTTTATTGTTTTTCTTCCTGAGTTGTTAAATACAAGTTCTATATAGATTGTAGTTTTATTCCTAATTTATTATTGAATTCTCTTGTGATTAATTATTGCTTGAGTTTATTTGGTATGAATTGCTTACAAGTGAGAACTGCGGCGTTCATTAGACCATAGGAATATTAGCAGTGAAACTACAGATGGCAATTCCTGGGGATTAGCTGACTAGAAACCAGATGAACCGTAAATGCTACTAGTTAATTTGTAAATTCGTAACGAGAGTTAGGATTTGGGAATTGCTAGTAAGGATCTATCTTGCGGGAGATCGGTTTTAGATTAATTTAGATCTGAGGTTGTAATCTAGATTTAGAAAACACTCAGGAAGGGAATTGATAAACTAGGGAGAAGTAGTAAACCAGGATTCACCCTTTTAGATTTATTAGAAACTCACTTTTAATTGCTTTTATTTTAGTTTATTTAATTTATGCAATCAAACCCACAATTATTATTGCTATTTTTCTATAGTTTTTTAGTTAGTATATTAAAGACTCAAACTAGACACAACCTCCTTTGGTTCGATAACCTAGAGAATACTACCTAGGAAAACTTGCTACGACAGACTAGTACACTTGCTGCAATACGTTTCACACCGTACAAGTTTTTGGCGCCGTTGCCGGGGAGGCATGGTTATTTAGTTTAGTCTTTATTTTATTTTTCTTTTATTTATTTTGTTTTTGTTTAGTTTAGTTTGTTTTGTTTTGTTTAATTATTTTTATTTTGTTTGATAATTAATTTGGTTTATTTGATTGTTTTGATTTTTATAGTTATTTTAGGATTTTTATTTTATTAGATTAGTTTATTTATTGTTCTGTTTAATTTGTTCTTTTATATTTTATTTGTGTTGGTTTTCTTTAGTTTGATTTTATTTTATTTTAATTTTTCCTTGATTTGTTTATTTTTATTTTGATTTCTATTTATTTTTATTGATAGGATTTCATTTAGTTTGATTTTATTTTGTTGTTTTCATTCAATTCTGTTTATACTTAATTTAATCATTTTTTCTACTTACTTAGACGTTACTTTATGTTACTTCATCTTTAATTTGATTACTTTTTTTGTTTTTACCTTATTTCAATTCGTTTAATTTTATTTAGTCTGGATTTATTTTCGTTTATAGTAGGTTAGTTGGTATTAATTTTCTGACTCAGTTTTGTTGTTATTTTTATTCTAATTATAGTGTATTTAATTTACTTTAACCAGTTTAGTATTTTATTTTTCTTTTAATTGTTTTTTATGGTCTTTACTCATTCTATAGGAAAACCAGAATTTTAGCTCGGTCTAGAAATTGACAAATTAGCAAGAAGAATTCGTCAGAATCTTAATCTGGAATCAGGAGGTGAAGAGGAAAAGGTTCTACAGTTGTCAGAAGAGGATGAAATCAGTTGTTCTGTAGAACCACCATTTGATCTGGTTATTCAAGGTAAAACATACATGAGTGGAGTTGTCAACCAGGAGAGACGGATGAATGACTACACTCGTCCTAGTGTAGAGGGACTCACGTCACCTATAGTGATCCCTGCATTACCACCTGGAGTTGAATGGACATTCAAAACCCACTACATCACAATGGTTTTGAATGCTCCACAGTTCAGCGGGACAGTCACATAGGACCCATATGTTCATCTTACATCTTTCCTGCGATTGGTTGGAGCTTGTTCTACTCCAGCATCACAAGAGGTAGCTCGTCTCACCCTATTTCCATTTTCGCTGAGAGATCGAGCTACAGAGAGGTTGAATTCTTTGGCGCCCAACAGTATCACCAATTGGACCGATTTAGCTAATGCTTTTCTGGTAAAGTATTTTCCTCCTTCTCGTATGCTGACAATGAGGGGGGAAATTACTAATTTCAAGCAATACAGTGGTGAAACTCTTCCTGAAGCGTGGGAAAGATTTAAAGGAATTGTTAGGAGAGTTCCTCACCATGGCTTGGGGGAAGAAGTAGTCTTACAATCGTTTTATAAAGACTTGGACCCCCAGAGCCGAATACTGGTGGATACTTGTGCTGGTGGGAGCCTTATGGAGTTGCCCATTGCCCGTATAAAAGAGCTTTTGGAAACATTGACAAATTCAGCTAATCAGTGGGGTGGTGCTAGAGCTTCCTCTGTAGTTCCTCCAAAGAAAGTTGCAAGTATTTATGAGGCAGATTCACATGCTCTCCTTGCTGCTAGGATGAAGAGTATGTCGAAACAGTTTGAGAAAATGTGTGCCTTCATGAGTTCGACATCAAATGTGCCGGCTGCTTCTGAGTCATTACCTCCATGTGAATTTTGTGGGAGGAATTCTAGTATGTGTCAGTGTACCCCACATCAGAATGAGGAGATGAACTATTTGGGTAACAGACAGGGAAACTTCTACAACGATCGGAATAATCAGGGGTATTACCAACAACAACCAAGATATCATAATAACTTCAATCAAGGCTCGGCTCAGAATAATCAGGTGAACAATAGTGGAGCTGGCATTTCTTCAAGTTTAGAGGCTACAATTAATGAATTTGTCAAGTCAACCACTATGAGATTTGTAGAGCAAGACAAGATAAATAACAGAATAGAGAAGCAGTTGGATGAACTTGCACAACAACTTGCTCAGCGTCCTCCTGGTGCTTTGCCAAGTCAGCCTGAGAGGAACCCAAGGGAGCAGGTCAAAGCTGTTTCTGTTGTGGAAGATGATGCTCCACTTGTTGCTGCAGTTCAGCCGGTTCGAAAAGAGGTTGAGGACTTTAGTAAAGTTTTTGAAACACCAAAGGAGAAGGAGTCTCCTGCAACTCAACCTTCTTACTCTTCTGTTTCTAATCGTAAATTTGAAGAACCTATTCCTTTTCCTGACAGGTTAAAGAAAAGGGACCTTGATGAACAGCTTGGAAAATTTCATAAAATTTTTAAGAAATTAACTAAGGATATGCCTTTTTCTGATGTGCTTAAGTCTATGCCAAATTATGCTAAACTGGTGGATGATACCTTGGCTAAAAAATCTTCTTTGCAGGAAAAGGAAACGGTGAAGAAGGTAACTACTAGGAGTGGTAAAGGTAAAACTACTGAGCTTGAGGTGGTGAATATAGAGGAACCGGTGCTAGAGAATGAGCGTAATTGCGAAACCACCCAATCTCCTCCACCTACACCACCTGCAGTTGAAGTTTCTCCTCCAGTTCCCTTCCCAAACAGAACCAAGTGTTCCAAGGAGGATAGTGAGTTTGATAAGTTTCTTCTTACTTACTTCGTCAACTATCTGTTGATATTCCTTTTGTTGAATTAGTTGCGAAGGCGCCTAACTATACCAAGTATTTAAGGAAGCTTTTATCTAATAAGGCAAAGTTAGTTGAGACAGGGACTATTCAGCTTACAGAAACTTGTTCAGCGATCATACAAAAGCGCCTACCAGAAAAATGCAAAGATCCTATAAGTTTCACAATTCCTTGCAGAGTAGGAGACATTGACTTCGACCACTGTCTTGCTGATTTAGGAGCATCGATCAGTCTCATGCCATACACTATATTTGAAAATCTTGGGATTGGGGACTTACAACCTACACGAATGACGCTTCAGCTAGCAGATCGCTCAATGGTTTATCCTTGTGGGATTGCTATGGATGTGATGGTTAAGGTGGAGCATCTATACTTTCCTTGCGATTTTGTCGTACTCAACATGGCTGCATATCCAACATTTCCTATCATCCTTGGAAGACCCTTCCTAGCAACAGCCGACGCTCGAATCGAAGTTGCTCACGGTACGATCACTTTGAATGCAGAGGGTGAGCAACTACTATTTTATGCTGGTAGGTCTTCGAAACAAGTTTTGGAAGCTTCTTGAACTTCTTGTCGCTGGGTTCCAAAGACATCTCAATCATCTGGAGTCTCTTGAGAGAATGAGACACGTCTAGCCAAAGACATTAAAGAAGGGCAGCTGGCTGGGAGGCAACCCAGCGTTATATTTTATTTTGTTTCTTTTTAATTTCAGCTATAATTTCTTTTTGTAGTTATTTTCCTGGCTTTGTTGTCTATTATCTTTTAACTTCGTTTCTAGTTTTTGGTTGCTTTTAGTGTCTTTCTTTCAGATGAATGCTTCATTTGGATGCTGCAACCAGGCTGCAACACTTGAGTAAAACTCAAGTGTGGGGTGGGGTCGTTCTACATACGAAGTAACAACAAAATCCAGAGGAGTTCTAGTTTTAATTGTTTTGTTTTAATTTTTAGTTTTGCTAATGACTGCTCTCCTATGATTCCTACAGACATAACTGTTTTTCTGCGAGCTTTGAGTTTTTCACTCCTGCCTTGTCCCACAATGAGGACATTGTTTAATTTTAAGTGTGGGGTAGGGAGTGACCTTCAGTTATCACTTCAGACCACTAGTTTTTGATTGTTTTCAGGTGATGAATAATATGCTACTCTTTGCCGTTAAATGTTGAATTTTAGGTGAAAATATATGTGGAAGTTTGAAATTGAGCCTGATGACAACCTTAAAAATCTTTCTGCTTAAAAGTTGTCTGTCCGGAATTGTTTTTCTTAAATTTACTCTATTTTCACTAAAATTTGATGGATTGGCTGATTGTGGAGACTAAATGCGTTTAGCTTTGGATCTTGGGAATGATATGAATGTTTGGAATGAAAGGAAAAAGCAAGGTACTCCTCTGATCAAAAATTTCCTAAACCAAATCAGACCTCTTTTATCTGGTTATTAAGTCCTCGGGGTGCTTTATCACCTATCTACCTAAGGTCTTGTGATCTGGGATAGTTGGCCTAAAGCCATTACATGGATAAAGAGAAAAGTCTGGGTGAAGGAACAACTATGCAATTAATTAAATAAATCGTTTGTTTTTATTTCTTGATGAAGAAATTTTTTTGCATACGAAATATTTAATTGCAGTTTTTTTTATTTTTGATCATGAGTGCGTGGTGTTGAAAGGTATTGCGGAATAAGGCATTACTTCACACCCCTTGTCATCCAAATGGTAATGGAATGAGATTGGTGGAAGATCCTAAGCTAATTTGTGTTTCAGTTTCTGCAATTCAGTTTATTCATGCTTTTATAAAAATTGTTCTCTATTCACTGTTTGCGAAAACTGATGGCTTAGAGCAGATTGATTTTTCTTATTGTCATTTTGCTTGTTTTCCTTCTGCTTATATTTAATCCCGGAGTTTGATGTTTCGGTTTGGAGTAGTTATATTCTTTATTTGCTTGAGGACAAGCAAAAACTAAGAGTGGGGTATTTGATAAGTGCGGAATTTATCTATGTTTCTATGCTTAATATGATTAATATTTTATTGGTTTATATGATAAATTCCTTACTTATATGCTTAATTATGTTAAATGTTTAGATTATTACTCACATGTGATTTTATGCTAAAACAGGTTAAAATGCCCGAGTATATATAACTATATATATACATTGTACGGTGGCATTCATATATGGACACGTGATTTGGTGGGTTGCAAATGTTTGACAAAAAGGGATTGAAAATATATACAACAGCACGTGATTAGCTTTTATTTAATCATGCCAGTTTGTTGCTTTTAATTGATGATGATTAATCATCATTATTTATGGGCCATGCAATCTTGGAATAGAGACCCACGTGATATGTAATTTGATTCTAAGTGGGCTGCACTTTAATGAAGATGATCGGCGGCGTCTTTGACGTACAATGGAGACTGACGAGCAAAACGTGGACATTCCTGGACCGGCCCATGCAGTACGACTTGGACACGGTAATACACATAGACGAATTATACAGAATTGAGGAACCCTAGCCGAGGTTACAAAACGAAACAGAATTCGAAAGCCGAGTACAGCAGAGCCACCGCCGAGGTCGAGACAGAGAGAGAGCAACACAGACAGATCGGAGCAGAAGCTAGAGACCAAATTCGTCATCGTCCCATAATTAGATGATGTTTTCTTATCTCTTTTACATTGTTGTTATTTCTTTGTCTTCGATGTCTGAGTAGTCGTTTAGAATTTTGGTTTGCTATGGACAACTAGTTTTATTGTTTTTCTTCCTGAGTTGTTAAATACAAGTTCTATATAGTTTGTAGTTTTATTCCTAGTTTATTATTGAATTCTCTTGTGATTAATTATTGCTTGAGTTTATTTGGTATGAATTGCTTACAAGTGAGAATTGCGGCGTTCATTAGACCATAGGAATATTACCAGTGAAACTATAGATGACAATTCCTAGGGATTAGCTGACTAGAAACCAGATGAACCGTGAATGCTACTAGTTAATTTGTAAATTCGTAACGAGAGTTAGGATTTGAGAATTGCTAGTAAGGATCTATCTTGCGGGAGACCGGTTTTAGATTAATTTAGATCTGAGGTTGCAATCTAAAATTTAGAAAACACTCAGGAAGAGAATTGATAAACTATGGAGAAGTAGTAAACCAGGATTCACCCTTTTAGATTTATTAGAAACTCACTTTTAATTGCTTTTATTTTAGTTTATTTAATTTCTGCAATCAAACCCCCAATTATTATTGTTGTTTTTCTATAGTTTTTTAGTTAGTAGATTAAAGACTCAAACTAGACACCCTCCTTTGGTTCGATAACCTAGAGAATACTACCTAGGAAAACTTGCTACGACAAACCAGTACACTTGCTGCAATACGTTTCACACCGTACATTGTGCGTAAAGCTTTGGATAAGGACGAGGGGTTTTGGAAGACAATAGAGGATTTAGGTAAATACCCGTGCACTAGATTTGACAGGTCCTCCTTGGTAGATCAAGAGGAGGCAGATGAGGGGGATCCACCCCCATTGTCTTGACCCAGATTCACCAATTCGACCCTCTCAGGTGCTCAACTATGATTTGGGAGCAAATGCAAAGTCTAGAAGTGACCTCCCCGCTCCACAACAAAATTATGGACGTCTCAAGCAGGAGTTGAATGTCAGCCCCGCTCGGCCGATCCAGAGTCCAAATAATCAGATTCATGACTTGGTTAATGAGCCATCTTAAGTGGATTGTCCAGTTCAAAGCCAGACTAGTGACTTGGTTTCATGGGGGAAGGAAGAGCAATTTGGACAAGTACCTAGATGCTAGTTCTTTGAAGGATGTTTGGAAACACGATAGGGGTTATCCGCATAGAAAGAAAGAGAAAATATCCGGCCCAAGCTAGGGATCTTCATTTGTCTCTTGGTTCTTTAGTGATTGACTTGAGTAACTATCCAAATGAGGTGTCTACCTCGAGTGGGGCAACCCTTGGGATATCCAGGGGTTGCAAAAAATGATGTTCTAGAAAGGTACCGACTGCGGATGGTGGTGGGCACCTATGCCAGCCATGCTTAGGTCCTGTGCCCTTTGCTTTCGTGACCTCTCTAACTTAAGTACTGTTAATTTTATACTTAAACTCTAGTTTGCTTTTGATGGTTTTTAGTTTTTACTATGTCTGCAATGTTTCCCTAACTTGCCCGTTTTGGTTTGAGGGCTGGATGGTGAGCCTTATGAGCTCGTTTTGGTTAGGTCAGCCTCTAATGCATCCTTTGATGTACTACTCATCTGGGTATCTAGGGCTTGCTCTGATAGCCTATATGAACCATCCTTCCTTTTTTTTCTAATATCTAATGATATGGTTTCATCTTTAACGAAAAAAATAAAATAAAAAAAAGAGTATCCACTTCCACTTTGGAAATGCATAATGTTGACCCTTGGGTGCAACACTCTCTCCTATCTCTTCTTTTCCTTACCTCCCTTTTATCCACAAACATAAAGTCTACTTCCAAATCATCTTCTCTCCTTCGGTAGTTTTCACCTTCTTTTTCGTTAGGGAGGATAAGAAACACATGTTGAATTCGGTTGCTGCCGAAATCATAAAGCCACGCCAACAACGAAGCTAGAGAATTGAATGATGCATGTGATGTCAGGTTTCTCTAAAGGCGATTGTTGATAGAAGCGCTTGTTTTGTCCATGCATGCTAATAATCATGCTTTCAACAAAGGAAAGTATGAACCAATGGATACCCATATTCCTAACAATGCATGTGAACACGGCCGACTTAGCTGAAGTTGTTTGACAACGTCATCCAATTCGGTCACTACCTTAGCATGTCTATTCTCAGTGGAGGATCTTCTTCAACTTGGGGCTCAAATGGTCTTTGTTGGTGGAGTCATGCAATTCACTAAGCTCTGTTTCACAAAGAATGGATGCTAATTCTGAGTTGATCACTTTCATTTATTGTGAATCGGTGAAAGTGTTTGAATTATTCATGGTTAAACAGTTCTTGATCAAGGTAGCTGTGAGCCTAGATTTTTGAACCACTATTCTATGTTGATTAAGGTTGATTAGGATCTGATCGGGTTCTAGGTCCACTTATAACCTAAGATTAATAACTGTGTCATTAATTATTAAAACCTAAGCTAGCTCACTAGAACCTATTCAGAGTTACCATATAATTTTTAACCTAGGGTAAATTAGGAAAGGAGAGTTCGGGTTCGGGGGCTTGGTATTTGACTTATTCAGGGTTCAAATTACTTTCATTACCCTTCCTAGGTCGTTTTCCCTCTACTTAGGTTATTTACAGCTTACTACGAGATTGTTTTATCTAGGTGCACAAGTTTTTGATTTTTTTTAAAATTTTTATATTCTTTGACCAAAAATTAAAGTGGAAATCAAAACTACCTAAACTAGGGTTTCAGTATTCGAATTCGGTGAAATTTTGTTCTGACCGTGGCTACGGACCTAACGTCCGAACCCATGGACCCTAGTTAATCTAATTAAATATAAAAGTCAAATTTACAAAAACACAAAAAACTGAAGAGTCCAGGGCCACGGACTTGGTGTCCGTGGGTCGGACATAATTTGAGAAAACCTAAAATGTTTTAAAAATTAAGACGAAGCAAGTCAAAGGAAGCTAGATCCTAGAAGCCGGATCTCAGACGCTGACCGAGCGATGAAGATGGTGGTGAGGCGGGGATGAGGTAATACGGCGATGAGGTGGTGAAGTGGGGACGAGGTGTCGGTCGAGCGACGAAGAAGGTGGAGCAAGGTTGGAGGCGAGGTAGATCCACTTCTGACTTTACACCGAAAACATAAAAAAAATTATGCTCAACGTAAAGCTCTTGACGAGATATACACGTTGGTAGTAAAAACTAAATTATTTGACTAGGATTCAAGAGAAATATTTGAGGATGAAGTTGAAGAAATGGGCTGAGAAAGCAAAAGAAAAGGAGGAATGAGAAGAGAGAGGAGAGAGCTTTTTCTCTCTCTCCCCCGAGGAGTTGTAGTTAATGTATAAAGCTGTAAAATTATGTAAATGTTGATGAAATAAAACCTTACCCAAGTAATTAAAAAAAACCCGTGCCCAAGAGTGTATTGTATAGATATTGTGTAAAATAAAAAAATGTTGTTACCTCTTGGATAACAATGAAACATAAACAAATTTAGATAGATATAATAGATACTTATAATGTAGTAGGTTCAGTTGTAAAACTTTAAGAGAATGCCAGCTGATAGCTCTCCAGGTCTACCATTTTGTATTTACCTAGACTTAGGGTTACATGCAGCGACGGACTGAGAGGTGGGGTGCCCCGTGAAAATTTTGAAAACAAAATAACGTAATTTTTATAGAATGTTCTTGCATTGAAAGTATCGGGCGTTGGTTAAATGAACTGTGGTTTAGGTACACTTGATATATGTAACGTAGCGAAAGGTTTTAATTACCTAAATTAGTATTAATAGAATGAATTATCTAACAAAGGATGTTTCACCTTGCCAATGTAGCTTTATCTATGGGGTAAAGAACATAAAAATAATTGTTGTGATGCAAGAGATTATTGTTATTGATAGTTAAGACCGCATAAGTTGTTGAAATTAGAATGGGCTGTACGAAGCCACTGATAGGGTAGAGAGAATGAGAGGAAAACGATGAATATTCTCTGTGTATATTATTGTAAATGTGTCGGCTAAAGTGATTACAAAGTTTACCCTAGCGCTATTTATATATAGAGATGTACAGTGTAAAAGGGTAAAATGGACTGTACATGAGACAGACTGTAATGGAATTACAAGAGTGGGCCTTATGAGCCAGAACAACTAGGCCTAACTTTATCTTGTTCAGTTTCTAAATCTGTAGCACAACTGGGACGATGTTGGTCAGAATTAAAACTCGGTCCAATAGCCCCCCACGCTCCAAGCTGAAGTAGGTTGAGGTTGGAGCGAAGTACAGAAAATCTAGAGCCGGTCAACGGCTTTGTAAAAATGTCGGCATCAGAATAGACAAATAATAAAGGTCGAGAGTGTGGGGATATGTGATAGCAGAGATATTTTGTGTGTTTGAGATATCTGAGTATGCGTTTAAGGGATTGATGAAGAGAATTGGTAGGTGAATGCATTGCTTGACAAAGTTTGTTGACCGAAAAACTTATATCAGGCCGAGTCAATGAGAGATATTGTAAGGCACCCACAGTACTGCGGAAGAGTGGGATTTTCAAAGGGGGTAGTGTCAGGAACTAGAGAAGAGGAAGAGGTCATAGGTGTGTGAACTGGCCGACAATTAGTCATATTTGCCTTTTGCAGGATGGTAGAAATATAATTAGACTGATTAATGAACAGTCCCTGTGTAGATCTATGAAATTGCATACCCAGAAAGTAAGATAGGGGGCCAAGATTTTTAACAGGAAAAACAGATGATAATCTGTGTATAAAATGCTGAACCAGAGTGAGGGAAGATCCTGTAATTAGAATATCATCTACATATATCAAGATATATAGAGTGTCATGACCATGTTTGTAGATGAACAGAGAGGTGTCAGCATTAGAAGCATAAAAGCTAAGAGATAGCAGAGTGTCACTTAGCTTAGAGAACCATGCTCTAGGGGCCTACTTGAGGCCTTAGATTGATTTGTGAAGTAGGCAAACATGATTGGGGTAATGAGGATGGGTAAACCCATGGGATTGTTCCATATAAATCTGTTCCTTTAACTTACCATGTAGGAAGGCATTGTCTGTGTAAATCTGATTAATAGGCCAGTGATTCATTACAGCTAGAGTAAGCACCAACTTGATAGTGGTAGGCTTAATGACAGGACTGAAAGTTTCCTCATAGTCAACCCCTGCAGTTTGAGAGTAGCCCCTACCACAAGTATGGCCAACCTGCGGTCAATGGACCCATCTAATTTCTTTTTCGTTTTAAGCACCCATTTAACTCCAAGAGTGGGAATATTAGGAGGTCTAGGAACTAGGGTCCAAGTGTGATTATGTTGCAATGCCTGAAACTCCCTTAGCATAGCAGCAACCCAGTCTTTGTGCTTGATAGCTTGCCTGAAAGTAGGTTCTTCAGGAATCAATTCAGAGGAGTGAGTAGTATGCCATGGCATTGTTCCATCTGTGCACAGCAGGGGCTTCCTTATGTGATCACGAGCCCTAGTAATCATTGGGTGGGAAGGAGGAGGGACTGGATTAGGTGGTGAAGGAGTTGGGTCTACTGAGTGATGGGAAGAAGCAGAAGGGCTAGGTGAAGGAACTGAATGAGAGTTTGAAATAGGGGAGGACTTAGACAGTGGAGATAATGTGTGAGCAGGGAAATGGCCTTGAGCAGTGGTGGGTGTAAGTGATGGGTTAGATGAGGGAGTAGATATTTGAGATGTGGTGTGGGTAGGAGAAGGTGTAGATGTAGGTGTAGAAGAAGTTAGGGTGGCAGCATGCAAGAAGTTATTAGAGGGGATAAGAGAGTGAGGGTGTGGTGTAACAGCTTGTGGGTTGAGAGGAGGAGGAGGAGGTAGAGCAGGAGGTAAGTAGTAACTCTCTGAAGTAGTGGAGGTGTGCGAAGGAGAGTGTTTAGAAAAGGGGAAGGAAGATTCATTGAAAATGATGTCTCTGGTGGTATATAGTCTCTGAGTGGTCATATCTAGACACAAGTAGCCTGAGTAGTTTGGGGCATAACCCAAAAAAGAGCAAATTGTGGATCTGGAGTTTAGTTTGTTGGAGTTGTAGGGGTGCAAGTTAGGCCAACATTCACACCCAAATACTCTAAGAATATAGTAGTTTGGAACAGTGGTAAACAACTTTTGAAAGGGGCACTTTTGTGCTAGAATAGGAGTGGGGCCCCTGTTTATAAGATATGGCAGTATGAAAAGCCCTCTCCCAGAATTTTAGAGGCAGAGAAGCCTGGGCCAAGAGGGAAAGACCCTTGTCCACAATCTGTCTATGGCGAGTTTCCACTGAGCCATGGGGATGAGAGTAAGGGCAGGTAACTCTTAGTGTAATTCCTTTAGAGCTGAGAAGAGGTTTAAACTCAGTACCACCATCCACTTGAATGCTTTGCACAGTAGAACTGAAATAATTTGGCATCAGGTTCAGAAATGCTGTAAAAACTGTAGTAACCTCAGATTTGGCCGTGAGAAAGAAAATCCAGATCAACTTGCTAAAATCGTCCACAATTGATAGATAATATTTGTTCCCAGAGTGAGAAACCACATGAGAGGGCCCTAGAAAAAGTAACTCAAAAGGCTTGCTAGAAACAGTAGTAGAAGTATGATGCGGTAGAGCATGCATCTTTCCCATAAAACAGCTATGACACTTAGTCAAATTCCCAGCATGTTTAGTTACAGGAAGATTAAAAAACTTGATAGTGTGATTAGTAACCCTATCAGAGGGATGTCCTAATCTTTGATGCCAGATCTTTGCGCTGGTTCTTTCTGCAACATTAGCTTGTGGGCCTTTATTCAGTAGAGTAGTAGTGCCAGGAAACTGATATAGACCATGATCAACCCCTCCTATGAGTAGAATAGTCTTCTTGGCCAGATCCTTAATAACAAAGAAAAGTGGGAAAAAATTCAATTAAAACATTGTTGTCTGCTGTAAGTTGGCGCACAGAGATTAGACTCTTATTCAGATTAGGAACATAAAGCAAGTGAGGTAAGGAGAGATAACCAGATGGGGTAGGAAGAATGCCGCTGCCTTAAGCCTTAACAGGTAGAGAGCTGCCATTTCCAAAATTTACCTCATCTGTTCCACTGTGAGGTTGATAGTCTAGGCTCAGATTGGAGAAATCATGTGTGAAATGATGGGTTGCACAGCTATCAGGATACCAGGGTTGATCAGTGGTAGTAGCATTTGCATTAAACTTTGGAGGAGAGGGGGCTTGATAGCTATGGTTGAATCTTTTGTAGCACGATAGAGCAGAGTGGCCATACTTATTACAAACCTGGCATTGGATCCTAGGATCTCCCTTGCCAGACAGATGTTGCCCCTGGACTTGGCCTTGATAGTTTCCTTTGTTATAACTCCTACCACTTCCACGAGAATTACCCCTGTTGGATCTGCCACCTCTGTTACCTCTGCCCCTGTAGGAATTTCCTGAATTCTGATAGGTGCTGGTTTGAGTGACATTAGCAGTAATTTGAGTAGCATTAAGCAAATCAGAAGTCTGTTGGGCTAGGTGAGATTCAAAGATAAGCAACTGCCCATAGAGAGCATCAGGAGTAATATCATTTGTTCTCAGCATTAGATTAATCTTAGCAGACTCAAACTCTAGAGGCAAACCACTTATAAGACAACTCACTAAGTCACAATGAAATACCCCATAAATTAATCTAAATTAATTTAGGGGATTTCTTTTATTGAACCCTAAAAAAATACTATTGAAAACTAAACTTTTATAGGGTACTATGAATTTAATAATAAGATTTATAAGTCAATAAATCTTGGGAAAATTTTGAGACACTCCAATTATATTATAAAGATTTTAGAAATATATGGAACATTGGTTTGGATCATAAAAGTCAATATAAAATCATATTTGAAATATCCCTAATAATTATAAAAATAATTAAGGTCTAATTATATAAGGCTAACATGTTGCAAAAATGGATTAAGTAAATATTTACATGAATTAAGGTTTCAATGAACCTCAATTATATTTATAAAAAAATAAATACATAGTCTAAAAAGATTTATCAAACGTAACATGAAATTCTAAATTAAGGGGATAATTTAAAAGGAGTAAATTATACAATAAAAATCGGTGTAACATGTAATATATACTATTACATGAAATGACACATAGATTATTATGAGGAAGATTGAGAGGTTATTTAACGAGCTAATTTAATTATGAATCTTCTCTAATCCTTTTCATATTACCTTCACTCATGTTACAAAAAAAACAATTAAAATAAATATAACATAAATAATAGCTTCTCTTCTACTCTTTCATTTTCTTTTATTATAAAACTTATATGCTGGCCTCTCTTCTTCATATTCCCCGCATACAATAACTTAATTGACAAACAAATAAATACTTTAGCAATTTATCTTTCACTCACGGTTGAAATACTCTCCTTTATTTTCTCCTCACATTATGAAATATATATAATACATGTGAGCTCTCAATTTTCTTCACTCACTTAATTGACAAAGGAAGCTTTCATTCTCTTCACATCTCTTCACGTTAATTTAACAACTGGTGCTTTCATTCTCTTCACATCAATATTGCAACTCTGCGTGGTGAGAGGATCATACATACAGCGCTCTCTCCATTTCACTTTCTTCACCCACCGTTACAATCCTAACTCCAAGAAATACCTACAAGCCCGTCGTTCACATTCTCTTTGTTTTCTTCTCATATTTCAAAAAACATACAGTTACTTTGATCCCCTTGTTTCAGCACCCCTGAAATTGTATATCGCTGGAGTCCTGATCTCATGCACCAAATTGAAGGGAGGACCGAAAGCATTTCCATTCCAGAACCGCCTACACTCCTCTTCATCGCTTTCTTGTACAAGCGCCTTTGCAGCAACAAATCATTGATCTGCTTTTTGCACACCAGACTCTACAGGACTGAAAACAATTCATATCTGCAACCGGTAATATACCCAACTCTGTCTTCTTCTTCTCCTCTACTGTTATAACGAAAGAAGTTTTAAATTCTTCTGTTGGGCACCGTGTGAGAACTGAAGGAAAAAATGATAGAGATTAGCAAAAAGAAAATCTTAATCCTAACTAATTAAACAAAGTAATTGGGTTAGATATTAGTAGCGCTAAAATTCTGGTTCGTGAGTATAGGAATTTTTGGAATAATGTTTTGGGTTAAGAAACAAACTCAAAAGTAAACGAGCAGTAAAAAAATATACAAATAAAAATGGTTGTATTAACAAGTGTATAACAAATTAAGTGGTTTTGAGATTAAGTGGCTAACAAGTCGTTGTGGTAATTAAATAAAAATTGCTATTATTTATGGTGTAAGTTGAGAATTTTATGGTTTGATAAGTGGTTCAAATTTTTAGTGATTGTAGGATTTAAAATTTGTGAAATAGAGTAAGGTAAAAGAGAGATTATAGAGAGAGGGATAAATATATTAATATAGGATGACTAAGTTATAAAACGGATCGTTTGTAAAGAAACATGATGAATTGATAAGTAATAAGTCAGTAATGATAGATTTGATAAAAGGCTAATAAGAAAAAAATATTATTAAATGTTTAAAAGGGTTGGTAATTTGGGATTTAAAAAAAACAATTAGTATGTTTGAGTTTTTGGAGAATTAATATTTGAGGTTGGTGGGAGATTAAAGGATTACTTAATAATTAGTTATCAAGTAAAGTAGTTAAATGATTAGTGGTTTTAAAATGTAAAATACACATTTATATATTTGAGATTAAGGAAATAAAAGGGATTGAGTAAAAGAAAAGTGGTAGGGAATAGATGATTAAGTGGATAAACTGATTAATAAATTATTTAGTAAACTTTGGTAAGTTAATAATTGATCAATAAATTGCCAAGTTCAATGGCGAATTAGATTGTAAAACGAAAAGAGAATATATGGGTTAAGAGTAAGTAATTAATTATCAAGTAGTGAAGAAGGTTGATGATTTTAGCATTTAATATATAATTATATATGTATATATAAGCTTAAGAAAATAGGATGAAATGAAAAATAAATTAGTAATATGAGAGTAAGGAATTTAGTATTTAAGTTGGTAAATTGAAACCAACTGGTTGATAAACATTACGAAACTTAGGATATGATCTGGTAGTGTGTTGAATTAAAAATTAATATGGTAAGGGTTAGAATATGGAGGAGATCAATAGATAAAATAATACAAAATATAGATATATGTATAATGAGAGAAACTTTAGCCTAATGATATAGTTGCATATCATGATCATAAAGTGACAAATAAGATAATAAAAAAACAAGTTATTATCACACTCGAAAATTTGAGGAGATAGGAGTTTAAAATGAAGGATGAAATAATACTAATACCTTGGTAAGGATTAGCTAGAATAACATTACTGTATTTCATATATATATATATAATAATGATATCGGTATTATATGTCGAGTTTTGGGTTAGTATCAACTATAAGATATTTTATATATGGAATAACATTTCTATTGTGGTGATTAGTACATTGGTGGGCTTGTAACAATCAAGGTGTCGGTTAATGATAATATGACCATTTAAACTAATGCACCGAGATTATAACGTAGATGATTAAGTGATATACATCCCAGAATAAAACTCTGGCTTGTTGAATTTTTAATGACCTTTCCTATTGTATTTTGACTTGACTTGGACTTTTAACCATAGATTCATTAATAACTATAGTTTATTTTCATGTAAATTAATATGGGTTTTAAGTTTTTAAACGTAAGTTATAATTTTTGTAAGTTCTGAGTATTATGGAATTATTTAGATAATTTAAAAGATATTTTTATGAAATAAAGTTTTTATAATGTCTAAAATGTCATAGTTACTATATTAAATTTGGGAATTTTTAGATAAGAGTAAATGGGTCTAAATATTGTATTTATGAATTTTTCATAAGTTATCTTATAATATATGGTTTAATGTAACCCAAAATTAAAGTATAGTTGATTAATGAACTTTATAGGTTAGGAAAAATATAATAAGACTAAACTAACATTTAATACAGAATGTTAATAAATATTTTTGGTATAAACTTTTAAGTGAAGTAAAAATTATATATATACATATACATATAATAAAGGAAATAAAATAGTAACTTAGGCTAAATCATGGAATTGAATTAATATCCGTTTATATTAATTATATAGTGTGGTAGTTAATATACTTAATTGAAACTAAGGGAAATACTTTATTTTATAAACCATATATTGGATGTGGATATGTGTAAAAGTTAATAGAGATAATTAAATACATTAAGACTACACAAAGAATGTCTTGAATAAATCCTAATACATATATAGAAATACATTAACAGTAAATAAAAGGAATAAAATACCTTATAGAAAACATTGATTAAAATTCATACGTAGCAATTAAAATATTAAATGTTAATGTGACATCTAGGTGGACTATTAGGAGGGATATATATATATATATATATATATATATATATATATATATATATATATATATATTAACTTTAGGACTTTAATCAGTATTAATAAAGTTAGTCAATTGTAACTTAAGAGTTTAATTAAGCTAAACCCATGATCAAGAGTAAGTAATTGAAATAAAATTAAATGTACACTTAAGACACACAATTCAATGGCGTAGACGGTTAAGTCAAACCTGGAACTAAATCGAGGGTTCATGTTTGAAACCTCGCAGAATCTTTTTTTAGGAAATTTAATTAATCAATGAAAACGTAACGCGGACTTGGGCTATCCTACTGGGCCCAAGTCCATGAACTCCAAAGTCCACTTAAACAATTCAACGAGAGTTTGGGCCACTCTCAAGATGAACTCTAAATCTTTCCCGATTTAAATGAAATGGGCCTAATGAAAGATTTAATTAACAAGATCTAGCCCAGATCCTTATGAGAGAGTAAATGTGAATCAGAAACTATAAACCAGTAAGAATGAAAGACGTTTAGCTTTATGAGTTCCTTAGCTAATCAATACTTGGAACGCCTTAATTATAGGTTGTTAGTGGAAGTTCGCACTTTCAAGTTGGTTACTGCTACTGCTCCTACCAGGTACGATTTCTCGTACTCATATGCTTGCTAACAGACTTAAGGGATGTTTTTGAAAAATGCTAACTGAGCCTAAATGGTTTTATTAAGGAAAAATGGTTTGTGTGACTAACTCAGCCTGTATGACTAACTGAGCCTTGGATGAACAACATACATGGTTACTGGTTCCTTCTATCTGGTTGTTTCATTAGATATTATCTGCTCGGGGTTTACGCCTCTGCACTCTGTAGGACTGAGTGTTTTGGTATCGCTCTGGTGCAGTTAATGATCTGGTGGGAATTTTGGAAATGTCAATCTTGGTAATTCTTCTTTGACTCTGGATATCGTTTCATCCATGAGCTGGGTCTTGTTTGGGTGACGTGCGTACGTCTTCATCGGTAACAGAGAGGGGTTGTATATCCCCTATCCTTAGTGGACGTAGTTAACAGAGAGGGGCTGTATATCCCCTGTCCTTAGTGGACGTAGTTAACAGAGAGGGGCTGTATATCCCCTGTCCTTAGTGGACGTAGTTAACAGAGAGGGGCTGTATATCCCCTGTCCTTAGTGGACGTAGTTAACAGAGAGGGGCTGTATATCCCTTGTCCTAAAAGGACGTACTTGGCGTTGGGGTTTATTCTACTCTTGGGTTTTTGGATTCTTCGTTATCTATCAATCATTCCTAGTCCTGGTGACTACTTAGTCTTTCTACTCCTAACTGGAACTTAATCTAACTAAGGCTTTGGACACTCACTAACTTATGGTGTGGTTTATTCTAACTGACTAACTTTACCTTTCTATTATTTATCTTTATCCTCAACTTGTTATCTTTGACTTGGTGATTTTAAAGTGCCTTGTTTCCCTGTTTTACTTTCAAGAGTTTGATCTCAAGTTACTGTTTATTTTGTAGAGTTATGTTTTAAATGTTGTTTTGGAGAATTGTACCAGTTCCATTCCAGGGAACTGACTCACCCCTCCCAGGGTGGGCTGCTTGGTTTCATCTTGCAGGTACGAAATGTTTATACAGGTGGCCACGAAGAGCATGAGTGATTGGGACGGGAATTAGGAATTGTGGAGAGTTATTCTGTTTTACGTTTAGTTTTGTTTACGTTGTTTTCTTGAGTTCAGACCGTAACTTAGATAATTGTAATGGTTGTAATTTGTGAGGTTGGTACCGGGTGTTTGGAACCCGATGATCTGTAATCGCCTTAGTTTTGTTTTTATTTCCGCTGCATTTTTGTTAAATAGGGGCGTTACACACAATCTGTTATAGCAGCCCCAGCTGAAGCAAGAGAGTTGGACAGATTTTTGGCTCGATTAAAATAGCTAGTAACAGTGTCAGCCCCCTTTTTAATACTCATAAGCTAGCTACGTAGCAACATGATTCTATAAGTCACTTGACCTGAGAACATGTTTTCAACGATAGACCAAGAAGATGCAGCATTCGTAGACAAATCAACTTGAGAGAGGATAGATTCATTCATGGAAGCATTAAGTAAGGACATTATTAGTTGGTCAGTTTGTTTCCAAGTTGTGTAAGCAGTATTAACCTCACCATTTACAGTTTCAGGTGGAGCTGGTTTGGACCCGTCGATCCATCCGTAGAGACCATGACCTCTCAGATATGGCTCAAGTTGAGCTCTCCATATGGGAAAGTTATCCGATGATAGTTTGATGAAGTTGGATGAGGGAGAGAGAAAAGATGTAACAGAGATAGTAGAGCCAGTGGTGGAGTTGATTGTACCCGAGGATGTGCTACGTGAGGTTGCCGAGCTAGATGACATTGCAGAGAGAAATGAGCAAGACGGATATGAAGAGGAAAGCCGATGGAGGAGAAGTAGAAGAGCCTGCTATGGCGATGATACCATACGAAGCAACTGACAGGGTAGAGAGAATGAGAGGAAAATGATGAATATTCTCTGTGTATATTATTGTACATGTGTCGGCTACAGTGATTACAAAGTTTACCCTAGTACTATTTATATATAGAGATGTACATGTGTAAAAGGGTAAAACGGACTGTACACGAGACAGACTGTAATGAATTACAAGAGTGGGCCTTATGAGCCAGAACAACTAGTCCAAACTTTATCTTGTTCAGTTTCTAAATCTGTAGCACAACTGGGCCGATGTTGGTCAGAATTAGAACTCGGTCCAATAGGCTATAATCCGAGTAACAAAAAAAAACTACAATATTACCTACATGACACTAGTTAATACATCACCAAACAAGGATCCCTGTAAAATGGTATTCTTACAAGCTACTAATCCGATTAACAAAACCACCAAAATAGATAATGTTTAGCTGCCAAAATAGGGTGTTCTCTAATAGTGAAATGTGATCTTTTATTTTAAGCCCATAGATGATCAAGGCAGTAAAAAGGCCAAGGTAGCTTGGAAAGAAAGCACTTAAGAGAACGATTGAAAAGGTGAGATAAATAAATGAGAAGGATCTAATAATAGAGTACCGTTGCTAAACTGATATGTATATATAAATGTTTGCTCTAAAGGAACTTACAATGAAGTTAGATTTTTCCTTCTCACAGGTACACACCTCTTCATCATGTATGTAATATTCAGTGACTCTTTCTTCATCATTCATATAAAAAGAGAAAAGAAACAATAGAACCAATACGTCAACACCTAGCAGCTAGCTGATGTCAATATTGTGTCGGCTACAGTGATTACAAAGTTTATACCCTAGCGCTATTTATATATAGAGATGTACATGTGTAAAAGGGTAAAACGGACTGTATTATCCATGGGATGAAGAACGTAAACATAATTGTTGTGATGCAAGAGATTATTATTATTGATAGTTAAGACCGCATAAGTAGTTGAAATTAGAATGGGCTATACGAAGCCACTGATAGGGTAAAGAGAATGAGAGGAAAACGATGAATATTCTATGTGTATATTATTGTAAATGTGTCGGCTACAGTGATTACAAAGTTTACCCTAGCGCTATTTATATAGAGATGTACATGTGTAAAAGGGTAAAATGGACTGTACAACAACTGGGCCGATGTTGGTCAGAATTAGAACTCGGTACAATAGCCCCCCACGCTCCAAGCTGAAGTAGGTTGAGGTTGGAGCAAAGTACAAAAAATCTAGAGCCGGTCAACGGCTTTATAAAAATGTCGGCATCAGAATAGGCAAATAATAAAGGTCAAGATTGTGGGGATATGTGATAGTAGAGAGATTTAGTGTGTTTGAGATATCTGAGTATGCGTTTGAGGGATTTATGGTGAGAATTGGTAGGTGAATGCATAGCTTGACAGAGTTTGTTGATCGAAAAACTTATATCAGGCCGAGTCAATGAGAGATATTGTAAGGCACCCAGAGTACTATGGAAGAGAGTGGGATTTTCAAAGGGGGTAGTGTCAGGAACTAGAGTAGAGGAAGAGGTCATAGGTGTGTGAACTGGACGACAATTAGTCATGTTTTCCTTGTGCAGGATGGTAGAAATATATTAGACTGATTAATGAATAGTCCCTATGTAGATCTATGAAATTGCATACCCAGAAAGTAAGATAGGGGGCCAATATTTTTAACAGGAAAGACAGATGATATTCTGTGTATAAAATGATGAACTAGAGTGGAGGAAGATCCTATAATCAAAATGTCATCGACATATATCAAGATGTATAGAGTGTCATGACCAAGTTTGTAGATGAATAGAGAGGTGTCAGCATTAGAAGCATACAAGCCAAGAGATAGCAGAGTGTCACTTAGCTTAGAGAACCATGCTCAAGGGGCCTGCTTGAGGCCATAGATTGATTTGTGAAGTAGGAAAACATGATTGGGGTAATGAGGATGGGTAAACCCATGGGATTGTTCCATATAAATCTGTTCCTTTAACTCGCCATGTAGGAAGGCATTGTCTATGTCAATCTGATTAATAGGCTAGTGATTCATTACAGCTAGAGTAAGCACCAACTTGATAGTGGTAGGCTTAATGACAGAACTGAAAGTTTCCTCATAGTCAACCCCTGTAGTTTGAGAGTAGCCCCTAGCCACAAGTCTGGCCTTCCTGCGGTCAATGGACCCATCTGATTTCTTTTTTCGTTTTAAGCACCCATTTAACTCCAAGAGTGTGAATATTAGGAGGTCTAGGAACTAGGGTCCAAGTGTGATTATGTTGCAATGCTTGAAACTCCCTTAGCATAGCAGCAATCCAGTCTTTGTGCTTGATAGCTTGCCTGAAAGTAGGTTCTTCAGGAATCAATTCAGAGGAGTGAGTAGTACGCCATGGCATTGTGCCATCTATGCGCAGTAGGGGCTTCCTTATGTGATCACGAGCCCTAGTAATCATTGGGTGGGAAGGAGGAGGGACTGGATTAGGTGCTGAAGGAGTTGGATCTGCTGAGTGATGGGAAGAAGCAGAAGGGCTAGGTGAAGGAACTGACTGAGAGTTTGAAATAAGGGAGGACGTAGACAGTGGAGATAATGTGTGAACAGGGCAATGGCCTTGAGCAGTGGTGGGTGTAAGTGATGGGTTAGACGAGGGAGTAAATATTTGAGATGTGGTGGTAGGAGAAGGTGTAGAAGAACTTGGGGTGGCAGCATGCAAGGAGTTATTAGAGGGGATAGGAGAGTGAGGGTGTGGTGTAACAGCTTGTGGGTTGAGAGGAGGAGGAGGTAGAGCAGGAGGTAAGTAGTAACTCTCTGAAGTAGTGGAGGTGTATGAAGGAGAGTGTTTAGAAAAGGGGAAGGAAGATTCATTGAAAATGACGTCTCTGGAAGTATATAGTCTCTGAGTGGTCATGTCTAGACACAGGTAGCCTGAGTAGTTTGGGGCATAACCCAAAAAAGTGCAAATTACGGATCTGTAGTTTAGTTTGTTGGAGTTGTAGGGGTGCAAGTTAGGCCAACATTCACACCCAAATACTATAAGAGTAGAGTAGTTTGGAACAATGGTAAACAACTTTTGAAAGGGGCACTTTTGTGCTAGAATAGGAGTAGGGGCCCTGTTTATAAGATATGTGGCAGTATGAAAAGCCCTCTCCCAGAATTTTAGAGGTAGAGAAGCCTGGGCCAAGAGGGAAACACCCTTGTCCACAATCTGTCTATGGCGAGTTTCCACTGAGCCCCGGGGATGAGAGTAAGGGCAGGTAACTCTTAGTGCAATGCCTTTAGAGCTGAGAAGAGGTTTAAGTGGTTTAAACTCAGTACCACCATCCACTTGAATGCTCTGCACAGTAGAACTAAAATAATTTTGCACCAGGTTCAGAAATGCTGTAAAAACTGTAGTAACCTCAGATTTGGCAGAGAGAAAGAAAATCCAGATAAACTTGTTAAAATCGTCCATAATTGATAGATAATATTTGTTCCCAGAGTGAGAAACCACATGAGAGGGCCCTAGAAAAAGTAACTCAAAAGGCTTGCTAGAAACAGTAGTAGAAGTATGATGCGGTAGAGCATGCATCTTTCCCATAAAACAGCTATGACACTTAGCCAAATTCCCAGTATGTTTAGTTACAGGAAGATTAAAAAACTTGATAGTGTGATTAGTAACCTTATAAGAGGGATGTCCTAATCTTTGATGCCAGATCTTTGCGCTGGTTCTTTCTAAGACATTACCTTTTGGGCCTTTATTCAGTAGAGTAGTAGGGCCAGGAAACTGATATAGACCATGATCAACCCCTCCTCTGAGTAGAATAGTCTTCTTGGTCAGATCCTTAATAACAAAGAAAGTGGGAAAAAATTCTATTGAAACATTATTGTCTGCTATAAGTTGGCACACAGAGATTAGATTCTTATTCAGATTAGGAACATAAAGCAAGTGAGGTAAGGAGAGATAACCAGATGGGGTAGGAATAATGCCACTGCCTTGAGCCTTGAAGGTAGAGAGCTGCCATTTCCAAAATTTACCTCATCTGTTCCACTGTGTGTTGATAGTCTAGGCTCAGATTAGAGAAATCATGTGTGAAATGATGGGTTGCACAACTATCAGGATACCAGGGTTGATCAGTGGTAGTAGCATTTGCATTAAACTTTGGAGGAGAGGGGGCTTGATAGCTATGGTTGAATCTTTTGTAGCAAGATAGAGTAGAGTGGCCATACTTATTACAAACCTGGCATTGGATCCTAGGATCTCCCTTGCCAGACAGATGTTGCCCTGGACTTGGCCTTGATAGTTTCCCTTGTTATAACTCCTACCACCTCCACCAGAATTACCCCTATTGGATCTGCCACCTCTGTGACATCTGCCCCTGAAGGAATTTCCTGAATTCTGATAGGTGCTGGTTTGAGTGACATTAGCAGTAATTTGAGTAACATTAAGCAAATCAGAAGTCTGTTGGGCTAGGTGAGATTCAAAGATAAGCAACTACCCATAGAGAGCATCAGGAGTAATAGCATTTGTTCTCAGCATTAGAGTAATCTTAACAGACTCAAACTCTAGAGGCAAACCACTTATAAGACAACTCACTAAGTCACAATCTGTCATAGCAGCCCCAACTGAAGCAAGAGAGTTGGACAGATTTCTGGCTCGATTAAAATAGCTAGTAACAGAGCCAGCCCCCTTTTTAATACTCATAAGCTAGCTACGTAGCAACATGATTCTATAAGTCACTTGAGCTGAGAACATGTTTTCAACGATAGACCAATTAGATGCAGCATTCGTAGACAAATCAACTTGAGAGAGGATAGATTCATTCATGAAAGCATTAAGTAAGGACATTATTAGTTGGTCAGTTTGTTTCCAAGTTGTGTAAGCAGTATTAACCTCACCATTTACAGTTTCAGGTGGAGCTGGTTTGGACACGTCGATCCATCCATAGAGACCATGACCTCTCAGATATGGCTCAAGTTGAGCTCTCCATATGGGAAAGTTATAAAATATGTAACAGAGATAGTAGAGCCAGTGGTGGAGTTGACTGTACCCGAGGATGTGCTACCTAAGGTTGCCAAGCTAGATGACATTGTAGAGAGAAATGAGCAAGACAGATTTGAAGAGGAAAGACGATGGAGAAGATGCAGAAGAGCCTGCTATGACTCTGATGCCATACGAAGCAACTGATAGGGTAGATAGAATGAGAGGAAAATGATGAATATTCTCTTTGTATATTATTGTACATGTGTCGGCTACAGTGATTACAAAGTTTACCCTAGTGCTGTTTATATATAGAGATGTACATGTGTAAAAGGGTAAAACGGACTGTACACAAGACAGGCTGTAATGGAATTACAAGAGTGGGACTTATGAGCCAGAACAACTAGGCCCAACTTTATCTTGTTCAGTTTCTAAATCTGTAGCACAACTGGACCGATGTAGGTCAGAATTTGAACTCGGTCCAATAGGCTATAATCCGATTAACAAAAAAAAAACTACAATATTACCTACATGACACTAGTTAATACATCACCAAACAAGGATCCCTGTAAAATAGTATTCTTACAAGCTACTAATCCGATTAACAAAACCACCGAAATAGATGATGTTTAACCCCGAAATAGGGTGTTCTCTAATAGTGAAATGTGATCTTTTATTTTAAGCCCGTAGATGATCAAGGCAGTAAAAAGGCCAAGGTAGCTTGGAAAGAAAGCACTTAAGAGAATGATTGAAAAGGTGAGATAAATAAATGAGAAGGATCTAATAATAGAGTACCGTAGCTAAACTGATATGTATATAAATGTTTGCTCTAAAGTTTTCCTTCTCACAGGTACACACCTCTTCATCATGTATGTAATATTCAGTGACTCTTTCTTCATCATTCATATAAAAAGAGAAAAGAAACAATAGAACCAATACGTCAACACCTAGCAGCTAGCTGATGTCAATATTGATCATACGGGTGGAGTTCATCAGGAAATGAATCACTAACTAATAGCTTTTCGAACTTCACCGGATCCACCAGTTATCCTCCCGGTGATGTCTTCTCCTAACAGCAAAACTCAAACACCAGCAACTGTGCCGTTCCACCACTTCCCTGCATCACAGGTGTATGAACTGCTGCTCCCCTGCACAATGGACACGTGACACTTCCACTCCTTATCCAGCTATCTATGCAATCGTTATGGAAGACGTGATTACATCTCATCTCCCTATATCCTCTCCTTGTTCCATCTCACTCAAACACACCCCGCATTCAACCTTATTGTTGTCCCTCTCGTACCGTTTTATTCCAGGCAGTAGTACTTTCTTACTGAAATGCATATTGGTTTTGGTATCATAACAAGAGTAGGCATGTCTAGTAAACAAAAGATATGAAATTGATCTTCCTTGATGGGTACTACTGTAAGATGAACCAGAAGAAGATTGTTGTTGAAGGGAAATGAGAATGGTTATGCAAGTAATAGGAAAAATCAATAGTGAAAGAAAAGCAACTATGAAGATCATAAGGCTCATCATTTTGTTGATAAGAGAGTTTCTTATGAGCTTCCCTTTCAAGTTTCAACTAATACTGTTCGTCCCTCCGCCTTCACTTCTGCTCTGCTGCTGCGTGAGTTACACAAACTCAAGCTATCGCAGCGCAAAAGTGAGGCGTCGAACAATCGGTGGTGGTGGTAAGTGATGAATGTTAATGATATTTATCTTAGGTTTATTAAGAATACTATATTATTTTATGCATGGGCGGCTACAAACACGTGGGGAGATGTATATATATATATATGTCCAATTAATAATGTTGTTATTGTTCTCTCTTTCTTACTTACGACTAGTAAGAGTGGTTGTTCCTTGAACTTCTAGAAGAAGGAAATTAAATTAATACACTTATAAGAATTTTAGTCACTGGCTGCATGCGGTTTGTTCAGTCGTAAACTATATAATATAAATATGAATATAGTGATTATAGAGCTAAGTAGATTCATGCACATTTCACGTGCTTAAAAGTAAGTAACATATTTCCAATCGTAGCGTTCAATTTTGAAAAAGAATATGAACGAATATTGTCTGTCTATGCACGTATAGGAGAGGATCGATACTTGTATATTAACAACAAGTGTGTTTAATTAAAAATGCTATGAAATCCTGTCAAAAAAGTACAATTGAAAAAAAGAGATTGTTTTATTTTATTATTATTATTATTTTATTATTATTATTATTTTATTATTATTATTATTATTTGGAAAGTGGTGATATATTATTATTAAATCATAAGGTTAGGGCAACCCGCAGAGTAATGGGGATTAATCTAATTTTAGACGTGAAGTATAACTTATGGTGCATCATATCAACCCAACTCAGCCACAAGGGCGTTCGATCCTTCCAGATTACAAACCACAAAAACTCAACTAAAAGAAGGAATCCACTAAAAGAACAACAGCTAAACACCTCATACTAACATAGATCGTAAAATAAAGACTTAACCCTTACCATAAACACCAAAGGATGATTATTACAAAAACATTAACTAAACTTAGGTATATAATTAAGAGCAGGGGCCGTAAAATGACTATCTGAAGCACTCTCAGCTGACCCATAATCTACTCATTCCTTGCGGCAACTTCCAAATTTCCTACACTACAGGAAAATGGGTCATTTACGACCAAATACACGACCAAATATTTATCATGGTCGTAATTGATTAATTAATTATGATAACAGTATATTTTGTCGTTACACGTATCTTTTTATAGACCAAAATTTTTATTTTCGTTAAATAATCACGTTTTGGACACAAATAAGTAATAGCGTATTTTTTTTCCATGTCTGGTGCCACTAACTTCAGAAAGACCGCCAAAAATATAGCGTTCTACAAAAAGTGATAATTACTTAATCTTTTACCTAATTAAGATTAATCTAAAACAACAAAAAAATATGTAACTACTTCCTACGGATGCGAATCTACAAAAAAAATCTGTAACTACTTCTTGCGAATCTACCTATTCGATCATTTAATTCTCACCGATAAATAACACTTCATATACTACTGCATCTACGGAAGATTTTGGGAAGTGAGTGGTGAGAATCGTTGATAGCATTCGAAGTGGTGAGAATCGTTGAAAGCATTCGAAGTGGTGAGAATCGCTGAAAGCATTCGAAGTGGTGAGAATCGTTGGAACAATTCCCAGGGTGAGAATCATCGAAAGCAATACTCAATGGTGAGGATCGCAAGGTTAAGTTTAAAACCTAAAAATTTACTCATTGATTGCTCATTTAAATCTGGCTTGCGACTGAATTGCATCCATCTGTTAGGAACAAAAAATCCAGCGTGCGCAGATTAATTCTTACAAATATCGTGTTCAGCCTTGAGCAGACAATATTCTTTGCCAGGTTAATATGCAACATTGAATTCACTCTATATAGCAATTAGCTGTACATGTATTGCTCTGTGCCTATATATATCGTTGTTGAATGCAACAATTTTAGGACATTCAAAGAAGATATAAGGGATACGAACCATAACGTTAGGCTTGGGCAGAGCTTACAGGAGACAAATTACTGAAACTAACGTATATAAATTTATTTGCTTCAAAATCTCGTGCTCTTTTATCTGCTCCACTTACATCTTTCAGTTAATGGATAGAATTAGTAATCTACCGGATAATGTGATCAATCTTATCTTGGAGAGATTAGATTTTGTCGAAAGAGTTGGAACAAGTGCTCTATATATCTAGAAGATGGAGATTTAGATGGACTTACCTTTCGTCTTTGGCGCTGGGCTGTGATTTCCATGAATTTGTTTGTGAATACATTGAGGGTTGTCCATTGAAATATGCCAACTTAATAAACAGTCTCCTGTTACAACATGGCAGCTGCATTCGTGAGTTCATTCTATATATACCCACTATTTATCCAGTTTTTCATTATTTGAACATGCAATTCGCTTTGCCACAAGGACAGTAGTATAATATGAAGTGAACTAAACATAACCAGTCATTCCCACTGTTGAACTGGAGCGATTGGCCCTGTGAGCTGGAGGTGAAGTGGTCGCTTTTGCGAAGAACACATAGTAATAAACATTAAGGATCATGTTGACAACCACAAAAACCGCTCCAGCAATAAAAATACCCTTCCTAAGAGCCTCACAAGAGAAGTTCTAAGCCAGAACCATGTTTCTATACTTTGTATGGTATGCATTCTGTTTCGCACCAGCAATTAAACAAGCTTCCGCGACCAAAAATGTTGCCCATGATGATAGAAAGTAGATTATAGTTGTAACAGAAGACTGTTTACATATCTCTGGAAACTTCAAGGGCATCGTTGTTTCAAAAGCTCTAATTCTTGATTCTGTCAACATGTGGCTTGATCATTACTCAGATGAAGAAGCAGAGAGGAACACTTAAATAGTTTTGCTCAAGTTCAAAAACTTCTCTTGGTGGGAACCTCTGCATTTTGGCTGCTTCTCCAAACGTCATCAAAAAAATATAAATCAAGCACGACACTCTACTTAAATGACAAAACAAAACAGTGATCAACCAAATAAACCAATGATCACAATCAAGTATATAAGAGAAAGCAAATGGCTGCACGGCTGCAATATAGCCTAGTAAGAAGAAACTATTCTAATGCTAGAAAATTTAGAATTGGATTTTTGCACGTTGCCCATTTAACACAGTGACACTATACTAGTATTCTCGTAGGATGATTTTTTTTAAACTCTGAAAACATGATACAAAGTTTCTTTATGAAGTTATATTTGAAGATTTATCACAACTACTTCAATTTTCTCATTTTGAAATGATTCTTGTTTGTCTGTTGTTCTCTTTGATGCTTGGTTAGTTGTTTCATGCACTTATCAATTCAGTTTAATTATACCAATTAAGTGAGAATAAATGAAATGATCCACAATAATCACATATTGTTGTACATATATATATATATATATATATATATATATATATATACTTTGTTCTGTTCTGATTAAATCGTACTGCTGTATAAAATTTGTTTGTGTTGTTCTGATCTGTTTGGGGGTATTAGTGTACTTGTTTTTTTAAACAGCAGTAAGTAATAGTTTCATTCATGCTTTGTTGATAGGTTCACGTTCAACATAGTACATAATTCTTTAACTTTCTTTTTTTCCTTTTTTATGAAGATTGAAAAACATGGTCTATATAGCAAAAATACCCAATTGACTCTCGTTTTGAGTATGTACAACTGTTGTACCATCACCATTGTCTTCGTCAAGCCCCGACAAATACTCCATAGCCTCATTTTCCTTTTTAGCACCTCTAATTCTAAACAACTCTAACAAATGTTCTGCACCATGTGAATGTTGAAGGGTGACAGTAACGAGTGCCAGAACCCCTAACGTAATCTGATGAATTTTCCTATACTTACTTGTAGCCGGTTTATAAATTTAGCCAAAAAGGATCACTTCCTCAAGACAAAGAGTCCTTAATGTCACACTCATAAGAAGTTGCGATGTTTAATCCAGCAGAAATATTGCCGTAGTTAGCAGTAACCATGTTCATGTATTGATGTGCCTATACCGCATTTTGAGTAAGCTGTAGAAATCAATTTCTAAACTATTATTTTCATGTCATCTCCTGATTCAGGCTTCTTTTTTTCTTTTTGTGGTCTAAACTAGGACAACTTTTGGGAAATGGGCGATACAAGACCATGTGGGCCCTGCACTGAGATACATTTTGATAGGATTGGGAATCGTGATGCTGCTTCATTGGTCAACAATGATGATCCTACTAGTGTAACACCCCATCTCGATCCAATCGTGGTTATCACAAACTTATCACCATATATATAAACTCTGCAGCGGATTCAAATACATTCCAGGACCTTGCCACGGTCTGACTACAAAATATACCGAACATTAGTACATACAAATCTTAAACAAATACATATCCTTCTTACATCCCCTCACATCCTATACATCTTACTAACTCAGATTGTCATACGAGTGCACATGCACAACTCGTAGGCCACACTTAACCCGAGACGCTTGTACCCCATCTTACTCTCGTGACGGCCGCCTCCTGACGTTCACCTGTGTAGTAAAAACAGCCCCCAAAGGGGGTCAGCACGAATGCTGGTACGATCCTCTCATGGCCCCCAAGCTAACGTGGCTACGACGACTAATTGTCGATAGCATGGAGGTTGATTAGATGCACAACATAATAGAAAGTGCAATAAACAACAAACCAATTATGAACAATCAAAGTTCAAACACAATGAACGACTTAAATGCGTCCCTTAATTAGTGAGTCAATTATTTCACTCCTTAAGTTACGTTTCCTCTTAATCTTAGTCCATCCCTTATCTTACCTCAATCTTAGTCTTATCTTAGTCTTAGGAAACGACCATCCTTTAAAAGGAATGAAGCAGCTTTTATCGTCTTATAATACAAACCATCCTTTAAAAGGAATGGTTGCAACTTATCTCAACCTTATTTATATCCAACCGTTCTCTCATTGGGAACTGGTTAACCCTTAGTTCGTTGTTTATTTTCGTAGGGCTTGGTTAACCTAGCCAGCAGCAGGAACTTACCAGCAATAGACAACATTCTTAAATTGTTGGGGATGTAGGCTAGATCCCCCACGCCATCTTAATGCCACCTACCTTGGACTGGATGTCCAATGTAGCTGAGCCGGTCAACCGACCCTAGGCTACAAGTCCGAAGACAAGTCCTTAAGCAGAAGTCGGATCTACTTTAGATACCGACCCCCTTTCCTTAGCATGCATGACCGGAGTTAGTCCCGGGTTCCTCACTCCCCTCAAGTGCTAGTTAGTAGAAGTCTTAAGACAATGTTTGTTGGTTAAACCTCTTTCGGTTTTTAACAACTAATATTAGGGAGTGTTCCTTAGTCTCACACAATTCCTTACTAAACGTTAGTTAGTAGGTTCTCACGGTAAGTTGTGTTAGTTTTCAAACATCACACAACAATACAATAAACATAATGTTCCGGTTGCATGCTTTATCTTGTTTAGTGATCACACAAAAACAAATAGCACACAAGCAGAGGGACACCTCGTTAGCAAGCAGGTCACAAGAAGAACTGTACCGTTCACCGTCGGTGGTTGCTTGTTTAATCTCCTCCCGGGTCCCAATTCACAAGTCCTAAAACATTCATTCAGTTTTAGGTTATTAGTTACTTAACTCTTCCCAACTTACTTAACCTACTTACCCACATTGTTCACCATTTAATGTTCACTAAGTCCTTAATTACAGTTTTAACTTAGACTTTTAAGTGCATCATTCTCATTGTCTATTACTTATTCACCCACTTAATTGTCATTAATTCCCACCAAACATGTCCTTAATAACATTAAATATCACTACTTATCAATCCCCATCATTACCTAACATTTTCCAAGCTTATACACCATTTTTAGAGTGGTCCGGGACCTTGTCCTCAACCTAAGTCCCGGACCTATACCTGGTTCAAACTCTCGGCTGTTTTAATGTGGTGGTCGGGACTTTGTATGGGACAAGTCCCGGACCAATGCAAGCTAAAATCCTCGGGGGTAAATCAGGGGTGGTCCGGAACTTCATACCAAACTTAAGTCCCGGACAGGGTGCTGGACGAAGTCTCGGCTTAATTTAGGCATGGTCCGGGACTTTATCCTGGACCTAGGTCCCGGACCAGCTGCAGGTTTTAACCTTTTGCATTTTTCTAGTGTGATTGCCCTTGTTCTCTTCACTCATGCTTTACCCAAAGTCCATATAAGATCTTAGAAATATTCTAACCCCAAATAATATCTTAAACTTGCCCAATTCCTCATCTAAACTTGTTACCAATTTCTCACAAAATCTCTTATTACTTGTATATTTTCCTTAAGTTTTCTAAGTGGTATATCATGCCTACAACTCAACTAACCCAAAATGCTATCTTCACAACCATCTTAACTACTCCTCAAGCATCATCATGCACAACCCATTTGCTTTATTCACACTTCTCAGAGCTATATATAATCTAGCACATGCTTACATCCTTACAAGTCATTATACCTTATTTTCCTTCAAAGTTTGTACAAGTTTCCTAGCTTCCTTCACTATGGTTTTGGTGCTTTAAATTAACCATTGGATCCCCTAGTCCCTCTTAGACATCTACTCTCTTTTACTCAACTTACACACCATTCTCATAATCATACACTCTTATACATTCCTAGTCTTTTCCTTGACAATTTACAACATTTCTTACACTTTTCTCTTCCATCTCCAAGTCCACTCATTGTCATCTAACTAAAACCTTATTAGTCCACTACTAGCATCACCACCACTTACACAAACTTCCCAAAACTCTTATTGTTTTACTCTCTAGTTCATACCTAATTCATCTCAAAACATTATACATCATTTCCTCCAGATTTTTGCACAGTCTTACCATTCCTCCTACCATGACTTTGGTGTGTCTAATACACCCATCTACCCTCTATTCCTCCTAGACATCTCTAGGTCATCCTAAACCTCGAGAACTCCTTAGTTAACTCATTTCCACTCAAACTCCTTATATTGATCCCAAGTAAACCCTAGAGTCATATTAAATCATAACCATCACTTAAACCCTTTGTTTTCTACTAAAAATTTGCCATAGCTTCCCTAGTATTATCATGCCCAAATGCATTGTTTTCCTCATTCAACAACTCACCACACATCAAGTCCTTTCTCATCTTGTTTTCTCACCCAAATCAACTCATTCACAACAACTCAATATAGTGCAATAATCTTAAATTGCATAGCACTAAGGCTCTTAAATGACATGGCTCTTAGGACCTTAAATAACTTAAACACTGAATTTCCCACATATAAAAGCTTCCACCTGCAATACACACAACAATGCTCCCATAGCAATATAAGTGTTCTCTTAATTCATCTTATACTTATCTTACTAATTTTTCCATTGGCTCCTTAATCACAAGTTCATAAGCTTGTTTAAATCCTTTTTCCTAGGTTATATAACCCATTACATAATGTAGCTTTAAGCTACATTAGTCACCTAAACTCATCCCTTAAAACTTAAACCACCATTAGGTAAGCAATTTACCTTGTTTTTCTCAAGTTCTCTCAAGTTCTCCATAGGCTTCTTCCCTTGGAAATCTCGGCCACCATTCTAATTTCCTTTGCCAATGTTCTAATCAATATACAATGACTCTCATGAGTGCTAGATAATGCACTAACCTTAAGGAATTATTCCTAGGTTAAAAATGTGTTCTAAGGTATTGAAATGAATGTTTTACCTTGGAGTCTTAAGGTAGGCTTGGATATGAATCAAGAAGGACCTCCTCTAGCCCTTGGAGAATAGAATCAAGCTAGAACAATGGATAAAACAAGGCTCCATGAGAAGGTAATTTTCAGACATGTGAAGAAGTGATGGAAAGATGATTTTTCTTACATTTTTCTCACCTTGAATGATTGGAGAACCAAATGGGCTCTTCAACTTGATTTTCCTCCATCAATGGAGTTTTTCCATGGCTCCAAAATGAAGCTTTCCCAATTTTGAAAAGACAGGAAGCTAGAGCTTGAGCTAACTAAGAATATTATGTGTTTAGTTTTTGATTTGGAGCTAAAATGAAGATTTGGTGGGCAAAGCAAGGTTAGGCAACAATGGTGCTGTTTGGGAACGGTTTAGAACAGAGAAGAAGAAGAGGAACTCATTGGTGAAGAAGAGAAATGAAGAAGAGAGGAGAGAGGTAGGCTAATAAAGGATATTTTGCTTTATAAAAGCAAATAGTAACTTTCTTTACTTTATCTCTTCTTATTTCCTTATTTGATGAGTCTATGGTGACTTATCCCCTTAAAACCATACCCCCTTACTAATTAACATACATAAGGCCTTGTTTGGCCATTTAACTAATTAAGGTTGACTTAAGTCAAAACTAGCACTATTTGAGCACTATTCACTAATTAGTGCACATATTCGTGAAATTTTTGGTTTCCCATTGATTTAGGCTTCCTAATGTGATAACTAATTAGTACACATGTTTATTAAGGTGTATCATGGGCATTTAGCCACTCAAAACTCATTTCTAAGACAATTTCTCAAAAAGGTGCTTTAAGGAGTCTTAAAGCACATTTTGTGTTTAAGCTTGTTTTTGAGCTTGGTTTCTTTGGTAATTGATTTAAAATGTCCATTAGATATTACTAAAGTCTTATAATGGTATTTGGGTGCTAATCAAACTCACTCCAAGCTTAGAGCACGTTTTTTGCCCAAATTGCCCTTAAGGCATTTTCTTGTGTTTTCCTTGGTTTAAATTGTCTACCAATATTTCTAAGGCATATTTTAGCCTCACTACATCATAAATTGATGTTTATCATCATACTTAGGTTTGGGTTATTTCAATCTACCCCCCTTAAAAGAACTTTGTCCCTAAAGTTCCCATGCATCTTATCTTATTAGAATACATGTCACCTATTCCATAGATCATACTTATGTATACTTAAACTCATTGGATCATTAGATCCGCCACATGCTTATACTTAAATATCACACAACATGCTTAAGCATGTATATACACTCAAAATTCCCTTGTTTCTTGATGATTAAAACAATCACATAATTTTCCAACGTATTCTCCCATGTCACCGGTCCGTAGAAATGGCTCATTCGTCCTCGTCACCATGGGCTAGAATACAAACACAACTCTGCTCTCCCCATGTCACGGTCCGATGACAAAGGCTCGTGCGTCCTCAACTTCATGGGCGAGACTCAGTAAAAAGGTAATCCTTTTTACGAGGTCATGTGAGGAATAATTCCTCTAATTAAAATACAACCAACTCCAATTTCATTTATCCTAATGCCTCTATCCTTAGCGTGATTTAGTTGTGACCACTGGTAGGGAGTTTCAGGATCATCCAACCCTGATGTGATCAGCATCAGTGTAGAACTATCCTTCCACCCCAATTTGTGTTCGGTTTCCTTGATCCCTAGAAAATCAAGTTCACCTCCCACGTCATTTTCAAACATCCAAATAATTCACTCATGTCCATTTTCTATCTTTTTAGTTCTTCTAATCACAATCAATAATCTCCAAAGTGGGACTCAGTCCATCAAACATTCCCGATTCATCTCTTAGTAATTACCTCAAGACTTAAATTCCTACTAAATTCTATAATCGTCCAATACCAATTCTCACCATCTTATATCTCATAGTACTATCTTCTTTCTCATATTCATATCGAACAGTATCCAATAGTGTTATCTTATTCTTATCTCACACATAGTCTCATATCGACTCATACCTCATATATTCCTTATTTCTTAAGTCTCCTTAATCCTCTTCCTTAATTCTCTTAACTTGTACTCACACCGGAGTTACAAGATAGGTACTTAATATGTATGGTATTCACATCTTCTGTGTGCAATAACCATGATTTTATCTCAAAATGTTTATGTAAAACATATTCTCAAATTTTTTGTGCTATGCACACCGTAGTTTATGTACTCAGTACACAAACATACGCTAAGCGGTTTTCGCTCTACCCCCCTAAAATGGATTATGCCCACGTAATCAACACCACATCATTCTTGAACATAGGTTCAAGATGTCTAATTCTCACCAAGCATTCTAGCTTCCATGTCATCTATCTCACTTATAATTCGATCAGAAATGACTTAGTCTCTGTATCGAGGATTCTTACGATACTTATACCATTTTCTTAACTTAGTTTGGTCTAATCTCAAGGTACTGATCTGCTAGCTTCCGCTGCGCGACTCTGATAATCTTAGGCTTAACTACCTTTCTTATCCTTCATAGTATTGTATATCCTCATTGTATGCTTATGATTTAGTACTAAAGATCTCTTAATGGACACGTGTTATCTTTATATATATACACGGCCTTGATAAGTTGTAGCTTGTCTATCTAGTCTCTCTGGAGATCTAATGTTCATATTCTTAGCGTTCTCTTAAGTGTCTAATCGTTCTTTCCATCTGACCTTTGGTCTGAGGATGATTCTTATCTGAAACTGCTGTATAGTGCTTAGTGCGCTGTACAGTTATCCTTAACTTCTTAAGACATGTCCTATGTCTATACTTAATAATCTGTGCTCTTCGCACTTCATAGTCATTAATCATTTGTTCTCTGATTCATTTGTGTTGTTGGTTCAACTAAATTCTTCTCTTCGACTGTTTGTGGTAGTAGCTGCTCTTGTCTGATCTGGCGTCATTGTCTGTGGTACGGAGTCGACTACCTCCCGTGTTCCTTACACCATTCGTTTGAATGCAAGGGGTACCTTGCTGGTACATTACTACTTACCCAACTAACTCATAAATGAGCGTGTCAGGCCTGCAAGCCCCTGGGGGGTGCAGTCGTCCCACGTGTCGTTTTAGTAAACTCATAGTGTCCGTCACACGTTTAGCTATTGCTAATTATGAAGTATTCTGTTGTCGATCTCCTCTTCATCGTTCCATGATAACATCTATTGTTCTTCTTGAACTTAATCAAGGGAAATTCATTTACTGCGTTCTTGGGAATGGTATGCTCCAGTTCCTTTATGTTTTTCGTACTGATTCGGTCTCTTAGCAACCGAGGTCTCTTCTATAGAGCCTCTTATCTTGTTTCTCATATTTGTTCTACTAGGAATTCACTTCCAGTTCCGTAAGGAATGGGTAGTGTGCTTCCTGTGAAATCTTACCTAACCAGGTTCAGACTACTGGCATCAATGCACAGTTCGTCTACTACCTTATTTCTTTACTTATATTGGTCTTAACTCATAAATCTAATTGCCTCAGTGTCAATATTTGACGGCTCATACCTGACGGTCGCCTTACTACGCACCATGACTTAATCCCCTTATATAAATATTGTACTCACGACCACTACTACCGTGGTAGTTGGCCTTTACTATGTTGCCCATTGATGGTGCAACTACTTACTCACTTATTCTAACATCTTATCTTATACTTAATCCTTTCCTGGTGTAAACACACTGGGGGTTCTCTCATTTTGGTGTATGGCGGTTGCCGTACTGTGTTATAAAATGGTTATCTCTTAATATGAAGGTGTTCTGCATCCATCTCAGGTTCGTAAGTAGGGTAATTTCTCAGTTCTTTCATCCTTTATGATGTTATTTACATGTAATTTAACCGGTTACTGAAGAAGTCATTCGTTGAATCAAAAGCTCTTTGAGCGTTTGGTCACTTGACATCGCTCTGTGCACTCACCATGTTTATCCCTGACAAATACTGATTCTTAAATCCCGGGTGTTGGATATGAGGTCTGTCTCTGCAGCCTTCTTATTACTCAAGTGTATCTGGTATGCTCTAAGGTAATCTCAAGGTTTATAGTTTTCATTCTCTAACAGAAGTGTATTACATCTCTAAAAGTGAAAGCCCTTTTTGAGGGGTTTATTCCCACTCATGGCCTCACAACAAGGAGAGGTATCCCACGCACCCTAAAAGGTATGCTTCGTTCTCCGCCCCTGCCAATGTACTATCTCATTATTCTCATTGGTGCCTTTTTCTGGCAATATTTCCCACAATCTAAGTTATAGGTGTCGTAACCGTTCGTATCTATGAATTGTAGTTCCTTCATGGCTTAAATAAGCTCTCTTATAACTTACTGTGCCTCGGCTCTAATGTGGTTAACATCCTTGGCTCGAGCTTAGTTGCTTAATATCATTGGGTGAGAGCCGGTGCTCGGTTCGCTCCTTGTATTTGCCTCATCTGTAGGTTATCCTCATAGATTTCTGTTCTTCGTTTAACATCCACCGTTAGGTTACATATAATGTAGTTACTAGGGTTTCATGGTAAGTTGCTGCATCCTACTTCCCACTATGGAATTTCGTTCAGGTGATTGAGGTCACTTAGTGTTTTTTGACAATACTATCGTTTCCATAGACTTGCCCCTTTAACATTACGATTAGTTCGTATTAAGGCATTTGCCTTACGGTGTCTAAGTCGGAAATCATCTGTCACTTTTTGTTGCTTCCTCTCAAGCTTCGTTCAACCATTTGTTTGACTACGCCACCCATCGATGATTAATCATAGTTGGGTGTTAATGAGGTTACGGCAATCAATACTATCATATCATCAGTTTGTTTGGCTCGACTGTGCCCGTCTCGTGGGGGTAGTATCCTCTGAGCTATCCTCTTTCTAGGGGTCGGTTGTATGTCTTAATCCTTAGTAGGTTATATCTTACGTTCATTTCTTTTATCATTGTTCTGGGTTTCCAACATCCTCATTGAAGATTGTTGTTATTGTTGTTTCGTAATGTCACCTCGGGAGTTTCTATCCCGTTCCTGCTGGAAGCATTCTGTCAACACTCCCTGTATCACGTAATGCATTTTGTATGTTATCACCTATGTAGATGTTTTGCTCGCATTAGGAGCGATCTCTTAGGTTTTCCTCTTTGGGGTCGGGATTGGGTTTCTTACCGTACTGGCGTTTGTTGTTGTTAAGTAGGTGGTACCGTTGCTAACCACATTTATATTGTTAGTATTTCGTCCAAGTTCAGCTCCCTGCTGACTGGTGTGTCGACTCATCTCTCATGGTCAGGCCGTCAGGCCCTTCCAAGGTCTCATCCTTCCGTTCCTATAGATTTACAGTCCGGTATTAAAATGTACTACAACTGTAGCGTTCTACTATCTCGCCATGATTGTTTTCCGTGTAGCTTAACCGTGGCAGCACTTGCTATGGCAAGTGCGCCATGCAAGATGGGTTACCGGTGCTTTGGGCATCAGTAATGTAC
>CM041781.1:63874532-64018850 GCA_023374045.1 Limonium bicolor
AAAATTACCGTGAGAGGAGAGAGATGAAGAGCAGTTGCGATATATATAATGAAATAAAGTCTATTTCGGCGGTTGTTAGCTAGGAACCGCCGAAATAGACTGAAATTTTCCCGCGGTCCGAATTTTTTGAAAAAAAAACCGGGAAAACAGGCTTCCGAAAATTTTATGTCTAAAAAAGGCACCTATTTCGGCGGTTCCTAGCTAGGAACCGCCGAAATAGGCTGAATTTTCCCGCGGTCTGAATTTTTTGAAAAAAAACAGGGAAAACAGGCTTCCGAAAATTTTATGTCTAAAAAAAGGCACCTATTTCGGCGGTTCCTAGCTAGGAACCGCCGAAATAGGCTAAAATTTTCCCGCGGTCCAATTTTTTGAAAAAAAAACCCGGGAAAATAGGCTTCCAAAAATTTTAGTTTAAAAAAAGGCACCTATTTCGGCGGTTCCTGGCTAGGAACCGCCGAAATAGGCTGAAATTTTCCCGCCGACCGAATTTTTTGAAAAAAAACGGGAAAATAGGCTTCCAAAAATTTTATGTCTAAAAAAAGGCACCTATTTCGGCGGTTCCTAGCTAGGAACCGCCGAAATAGGTGCCTTTTTTTAGACATAGAATTTTCGGGGCACCTATTTCAACGGTTGTTGTTACAACCGCCGAAATAGGGGCGCCGAAATAGGCGTTTTTTGTACTAGTGTGACCTAGTCGACTAGAGATATGCTAAAGGAACCTTAGGGCCGTAAGCCAATTGTCCAGGCTTCCGCGCACATGTTGAAGTTAGTGGATGAATCTGCCCTCGTAGCTGACTTTCCGATCAGGATTGTGGAGTGCAATTCTTTGGAGAATGTGGGGGGGGGGGGGTGAGGAAGAGGAATTTGAACAAGGTTTTGTATGGCATTTCTTTGTGGGATGTATGAAGGCAGAACAAAGATAGACCACATGGTAAGAAGGGGAAGATTTCAGGCTCAAGTTTGAACTTTCTGCGGGGATCTTTGGTGATAAATTTGAGGGTGTGTAAAGATTTGGAGGAAGGTGATATGGGGGCAACTTCTAGCACTACAGGAAAACTGGCTTTTAGTGATCAACAATGTTGGTAGCTGATGATGTTGATTTTCGTCGTAAATGATAATAACGACCAAAAAAAGAGTTCCTCACTAGTGGTCGCTAAAGGTCCATCGCTAATAGTATTTGCAACCAACCAAATTTGATGGTCGCTAGAACATTAGTGACTAACTATATACGTTGTCTATAATGAAATAGCGACCAACCATATACCTTGGTCGCTAATGCATTAGCGACTAATGTAAAGTTGATCGCTAACGCTTTAGCGACTATAGTATTTATGATCGCTAATGTTTTAGTGACAGATAATGAAATACCCCTAACATTCAAATAACTAAATAATTATAAATAAGTATTATTTAGGGGATTATTAAACCCTAAAGGAAGGATATAAACATTTAGGCGTTAAAACACACCTAAACTCCTTAAGGTCAAAAACGTGCGTTAAAGCCCGACCTTAAGTTAAACAAGTTATATAAGCTATAAACTTCATGTAAGTTAATCAAGGATCATTATATGACCCTTAGAACACAGGACCTCATCTAAAACTGTGTGAAAATACAAAATGCTCGGGAGTTCCCTTAAAGGCCCTAAGGCCCGAAAGTCCCGGAAATATCTTATAGGGTGAAGCAAAACATTACACTTCATTCCAAAAGAACAATAACACTATATTAAACATATAAGATAGAGTCCTCATGCTAAATCCTCAGTTAAACACAAAGTGCTAGGAGATGCCTTATGAGGGTCCCATTAACCCTCGGGAATGCCCCGGAGGAGTGCCGAGGTGACACGAACTCCTATAAAATTAATTCTTAGAGTCCCTAACATCATTATTCAAATGCTCGAGCCAATTCCTCAAAAATAAACAAAGTGCTTGGACAAATTTCTTAACGCTCCTTTTTGCCCCGGTTAGTCCGGGAGTTGTGTTTTGAGTTGTTATAACCCCATATAACTCAATGTAGCACCTTAACATATTATTATTGACTATAAAAAATGTCAATAAACACTTGGAACTCATAGCGACTACTTAGTTTTCAGAAAATCCTTAAAGCACAAAAATGCACCTTCGGGTGTCACAAAAATGCGTTCTACGCAATTACCTTGAAGTTTTTGAGGAGCCACGAGTTGATAATATTAAAAGGGGATAAATTGAGCATCTAAATCAATTAATTCCAGTACTAAATTCATAGTACAAGTGGGGGCGATTTTATCATCAAAACGGTACCTAAAATCAGCATTTTTACCTTAAAACTTTCATCTTTTACCATAGTATAAATGTACCAAATAAATGCTGGAACCTATTACACATATTAGTATGGTCTTAGTACAATATATTGTAACAAAAACCAAACTAAAAATCAATCTCGTTTGATCCCCATAGTAGGCGCCATTTGGTGTGTCTTTTGACTAGTTTTAGCAAAAGAATTTGCCTTATGGAAGATGACTCACCTTATCACATGCCATGTTGTATTATGTCAAATTAAATCAGTCAAGAGGCTCCTTCATTACCGATTTTCCTGCACCAAACAAGGAGAGATTAGCTTATACAAAAAACAATGAAATTAAAATACATAAAGGACAACTTGCATCTACTTTATACATGTGCTAATATACCAACAAAACAACCCATGTTCTATCAAGGTGGCTGCCGATTTTTGAGTTGTAAAAGGGGATGATTATTGCCTCATTAATTAGTCAAAAGAATACCCTACCTACTAAGCATAATTCATAGTCAAATATAGACAAAATGAATTGTCTTGTAACAGCACATTGTGTCCGAAAATGAGCATGAAAAGAAGGCTAAATTACCTTATAAAAATTCAACTAAGAAGCCTACCTACCTAGCCATGTTCTAATGTTTTTAATCATCAAAAATCAAATGCTATACTACAGCCATGTTACCGAAAATATAAGGAGAATGAAGACAACAAATGACATGTATTCTACTTAGAAAATTCAAAAGAAAACACCTTACCTAACTTAGTCCTTGTCTTCTTCTTGCAATTATCAAACAAAGCCTCTATCATGCCTTGCCCACCCTGCCGAAAATGTGCATGAAACATGGGAACTTATTGAGCCAAACAAACAAAGAATAAACAAAGGAAAAGATTAGTCAAAATTGACATTTGTTTTATCAAAAGAAAATTCTATCATTTCATTCTCTTATTCCCTACGTGAGTCTAGCTCTTCCTTCCTTCCTTTTCCATTCACCACCGAATGAGTAAGCTCTCCTAACTCTCTCTTTTCTTCTTCATTTGATAGTTCATTCCTTAGAGCTTCTAAGCTCCATTAATGGTGTTCTAAGCTCTAACACCATTTTTGTGTAATTTCCTAGTTAAATCTCCTAAGTCTTGAAGCAAAAATCCTCCTAGGGCAACTACAAGTGTTCGGCTTCAATTTATACACCAAGGAAGTTGTCTTAAATCAACATAAATCCAAGGAGCATCCAAGATCATCTTAAGGTATTTTTCATGCTTGAAAATCCTTAAAACACATTTTATGTGTATTCAAAATTCTACATCTTCTAAAGATATTTACTTCATCAATTTCATGAAGGAAAATTAATTCTCCATCCCTCCTAGGTGTGCCGAAAATATAAGAAGAAAAGCCTAAGGTAAATCCTTGGAAAACTACTTATAAATCTACCTAAGGTCTTTGTTAAGATCTAACTCCTAAACCCCTTCCTCTCTTGAATAAAAACCGAAGAGGAACACCATTTACCATTGGAGGAAGCTTGGGAATTCAAGAGGAGTTCAAGCTCTTAATCATTCTTTATTAAGAGTAAGTTTACTAAGCAAATCTTTATTATTTTAAGCTTGTTTAAGCTTTTAAAAATTGTACAAAAATTATGTACACCTTCTTAGGAGTCTAAAACCGAAACCATATGGTAACATATACCAAAAATATAATTTATAACATATATGGAAAATATTTACCTTAAGACACATTTTAGTGTTACAAGAGTTACCTAGGTTAAATATTTATTCAAACCGAAATGTCATGGGAAGATATGCTTCTTTTTGAGCTAAAATCTAAGATATTACAATAATTTGTACATGAGTTATATGACTCATATGTATTTATGTATAATTAATATAAGTTATAAATCAAGTTTTAGAAACTATATGGTGATATATTATCATTGCCGAATTCAAATGGTGAAGAATAAATTTTAATGAGCTAAATATGTATATAAATACATACTATGAATTTTGGGTAAGTTAAAAATAATTACTAGTGTTTAAATGACTAGTTTAATAAGTTATGTGGTGAAAATATAATTTTTATAAAGTTTGGGGTAAGTTAGGTGACTACCGAGAGTTATGTGTGTCCATGGCATAATTATAACATAATATAGTGTGAGAATTAATATTATGAATTTTGGTTGAATTAAATAAGTGTTTAGTAGTTAAAATAACAATTTATAAAGTTTTGGGGCTATTTTGTAATTTTTTGAAAGGTTGGTGTAAAACCGAGAATCACATGTAAGTTTATGGGTATATTAATGTATTAAGTATGAAATTAGACTTTAGTCAAAGTGTTGACCGAAAACTTTGGGTTAAAATGATTTATGACATAAAATATTAAGTTTATAAAAGTTTTGGGGTGAAAATGTAATTTATAAAAGTTTATATGAAAACTTGGAGTTTAGAAGGGGCGGATTCATAATTAAATGAAATATAAGTGCTCTTCCGAAATTTAAAGGAATTTAATATTAAAACTATAGTTTATAAGTTAATATGAAACATATTTAAAGTGTTTGGGGTTAAAATGTAATTATAGAAAGTTAATTGTCAAAACTGAAAGGTTAAGGGTTGATTTGGTAATTTATAAAAATTATTGTGTTCAAATAATAATTACTAAATTTATAGTGGTGGCTTAGTGAATTAATTAATTAAGGAAATGAAACTATGTAATATAAAGTATATTGGAGTATAATGTAAAGTTTATGAAATAAATGAGGTTATAATATAATAACCAAAAAGTATGATGTATTTATGAGATTAAAAATATTTGTAGGTCCTATATGGACATTTAAGAAATTTAGAAAAGAAAATTATGATTTAAGGATTTATGAAAATAAATTTTATGATATACAAGTATAAGTAATTTACTTGTAAAAGAAATAATATTATTGGGGTAAGTTTGTACTTAATAAAAGATATGGGAATAATATGTCCATGTATGATGTGTAAATATAATTTGAGGATTTATTAAGTGGTTATGTCATTTAGACAATTATATATAAGTATCATAAATAATACATGTGTATGAAAAATATATATTTAGAATTTTCAAGTAAATCAAAAGGAAATGAATATAAGGAATTATGGGATTAAAACTATGGACTACATAGTTATAAGGAATTTAATTATAACCAATTAATATTAATTGTGATTAAGTAGAGAATAATAAAGAAATGATAAGAATATTATGTCCATGCGTGACACTTAAATATAATTGAGAAATTATAAGTTGTTATGTCGATTAGACAATTATAAACAAGTAACATAAATAGTACTTGAATATATATATGTATATATAAATATAAATTAAAGGATTTAAAAATGAATCAAAATAAATAACAAATAAGTTATACATCCAGTCATAATGTAATTAAAAGAAATTACCACACAATATAAGTTTTATAAATTAGGACTACATGTTTGGAAATATATAAATACCTTAATGGGAAAATTCACAAGATACCCCTGTTTTCTTTCGTAATTCACAATATACCCCTGTGATTTTCATAATTCAACTTTAAACATGCTTAAATGTTGTCCAAAATTGATGAAACTTTACATGGACGATGTTAAAGTGTTATATTTTGGTCCAATATCAAATTTGAAGTTTTTTAAGCTCACATGTGACCTGTGGGACCCAAAGAATATGTGACTGCTTATTGGGTCCCACAGGTCACATGTGAGCTTAAAAAACTTCAAATTTGATATTGGACCAAAATATAACACTTTAGCATCGTCCATGTAAAGTTTCATCAATTTTGGACAACATTTAAGCATGTTTAAAGTTAAATTACTAAAATCACAGGGGTATATTGTGAATTACAAAAGAAAACAGGGGTATCTCGTGAATTTTCCCTACCTTAATTGATAATAAGGAAAAGAGGTTAAAGAAACTACCTAAGTATAAGGAAACAAACCTCACATGAAATAACGAGTATGACATCGTTTCATGAATCAATAAAATTATTATACGAGGGTTACATAAATTAACACTCTCAGTTAAACCTATTCTAGGACTTTGTTTGGCCAGACGTTGACCTGGAACTAAACAAGTACAGTCTGCGGTGAACGGTATGGGATTCTTGCAACCTGTTTGCTACCGGATTACACCGGCTTGTGTGCTATCTGTTGTTTGAAATAACGACCAAGATAATTACTGTAAAATGTTGTGTTACTCTTGTGCACTGTTGTGTTATTTTATGTGCGTGTTGATGCTAACTATAACGTGTATGTCCCACGCATACAATACTACATTACCAGTGGATTAAATACCTGCGTTTACTATACCGAGAACTTGTACTCAAGCTTCTCACTAACTTCACTTTATAACAGACTGTAACAGCCCAGTAATCAACCCACTTGTGAGATATTGTCCGCTTTGGGCCGCAGCCCGCACGGTTTTGCTTCCGGGGTACCATCCCCAAAAGGCCTCTCACAAGGCTAGAGTATCCCCACACCTATAAGGTGTGGTTCGTGCGCTCTCCCGATCGATGTGGAAGGTGACCCCTACACTGGGTATCACACTCTACCCCCTTTGGAAGCCCAGCGTCCCCGCTGGCACACCGACCTGGGCCTGGCTCTGATACCATTTGTAACAGCCCAGTCTTAACCCACATGTGTGATATTGTCCGCTTTGGGCCGCAGCCCGCACGGTTTTGTTCTCGGGGTACCATCCCCAAAAGGCCTCACACAAGGGAAGAGTATCCCCACACCTATAAGGCATGGTTCGTGCTCTCTCCCGATCGATGTGGGAGGTGACCCCTACACTGGGTATCACACAGACGTCGTTATCCTAAACATGATAACTAACAATACACATTGTGTTCTTGATTAACGTCCTTGTGTGACACCTAACAATTATATACTACGAGAACGAGGAGCTCAGTTGAATCTGGCCATGCATGCTACAGGAGTTGTACCTGTCTCAGGTCGTCTTCTATTCAATTTACGTCGCGACGGGAGTTTTGGGTGCACTATGTCACTCACCGGCTGCGTACCGGAACAGTTCAAGTGGGGAGGAGACTTTATTCCTCTCGAGGGTTCGATACCCACCTCTTTTAAGTACAGGAGTTAACTACGTTATCTTCTGAGGGACTCATTACCCACCTCTTTTAACAAGGTCACTAAACCTTCACTATATCGAGATACTCTTACACACCTGTCAGTCCCATTGTGTGGACCCGACTACTATTAAACAAATGCAGATCATCTAACTTGACCTTCTGAAGTCTTGTTCTATGTGACATTGTTGTCCTTGTATGGATACTTGTTATTATCATGTTATGCTTGTTTACAGCTTTATAAAAATGAACTGCATGTATTCGACAAAGTAGTTGGTGTGGCCCAGTAGCCGATGGGCTGCACGTTTTCCATACCAGCGTTGTTTGCTGAGCCCCTTTGGGGGCACCCCCATTTTTCAGGTACCTGAAGTTGCAAAGATTACCACACCGAGTGTAGGTGGGGTAGAATTATGACAGGGGATTATTATTACCGGAATCAATTTACAGTACTGTATTTTTACTATTGGTTTTGTAATTTTAAGCGGTTTGTATTTAGCGCTCAGACCGTAATATTTGTAAGTTGTATTGGAGTTAGCCTTGTTAGTCACATGGGTGACTAACGACGTTGTAGCACCACCCGTTGTTATGTATATATTTTCCGCTGCATTTCCAGTTAGTTTTGGGAGCTATCATCGTACAGGTTGTGGAGTTTCGGGTTGGGGTGTTACAGATAATGTTATTAAAGACAAATTTTATACAGAATTTTAGCGACCAAATTTTGCATGTAATATGTTTTTTTGTAACCATTCACATTCTAGTATTTTTTTAAACCGTCCATATCATTCTACTTAGTCCAAATGTTGAAAACCTGTAAGTATAGAATCATGAGATTCTTCATATAAAAATGCGTAAACAACTTCATTGATAACCATATGACTGGAATATTATAACAATAGTTCGATACACTATCAAAAGCCTTACAATAAAGTTTTGCAAAGCAACAAAGAAAAGTAAATGAAATGGCATGTAAAAATGTCATCTAATGTGACAAAACTTCATTTGCAATTAATTGCCATTGCATTAAAAAATTCCATATTGACCAACTTCCTAATCTATTCATCTAATTCTTCAAAATCATAGTCTCACCACTCAGCTGCACCTGCGATCACAAGAAATAGAGATAATAAATAACACAAGGATTGTCAATACACAAGGATTTAACCAGAATAACTCTTCGTCAACATCCAAAGTGGATAATAAATTTGACGCTACCTTGAACCAAATGAACTTGCTGATGTCATCAGTGGCAGGAATTCCCTTGCTCTGCAGTGCGGTAGTTGCATGAGCATCCACCACAATTACGCCACCTGCTTGCTGCCAAAGAGTTCAAAAACTTTATGAGAGCTTGTTCCACATCCATCTGCAAGCACATTTTTTATCTTCCTAATATGAACAAATTGCTAAAACAAGGTTTTGACTTTGCATACGCATAAGAATAGTATTGCCAAGCAAAAAAGATAAGCCCGCAAATGAAGAACACAGTACAAGAATTAAGCAACTCCCTGGGGTTCAGCTATTCATTTGGAAATGTTCAGTAGTTCATTTAATAAGATTATCAAGCGAGGAAAAAGAGATACCTTATTCTGTGCATTCCTAGACCTTTCTTTAGCTTTATGCATGGCAGCATTGAAACCATCAACATCAACATTCAGACCTCTTTCCTCGGCCATTAGCTGAGAGAAACAGAAGGCATAACATTATAATTGGTTGTGCTTGTGCCTAGAAAATAATACAAGAGCCAAAAGAAGTAGAGGAATTACTTGAGTCAGATCTAGTGGAAATCCATATGTATCCCACAGTATAAATGCATCCTGCATAGACAGACATCATTGAATACAAATGTAAAATATAGGATGTCAGGAAAATACATTCATTCTTTTTAGAAAAAAAACCACCGCAGAAAAAGAAAGAAGGAAAAGAAAGGGAGAAAAGGGAATTAACAGAAGCAACTTTGAGAAGACAACCACTAATTGTAAGAGCACCATGATAGGAGAATATGTACTAAACAACTTATAATCAATCATTCCATGAGATAGAGTCAACATGGTATACAAAAAAAAAGAGTTGAGTACATGCCTGTCCACGGAGTGTTTTGCCTTCAACACCCTGTGCAGCTTTCTTAAATTTCTCAATTCCCTGCAAAAAAAAACAATAAAGAGAAGTGAAGACAGACCACATCAGATATGGAGAACAATGGCCTAATTGACAACAGATTCAGAATCTCATAATAGTTGATATTAGCTCATCACAAAATGAGTGTCAATGAACTAACAGACAAATATCTATTGGTTCCTCAGAAAGAAAATGATCAGAACATTTTGAAGTATATTAGCATGTGCCTATCAGAGGAATTTATCAGTCAACTAGAAGTAATTTAGCCAGTAGCTGTTGGATCACAGAGACAATACTCTCTGAGGATGAGAGTCGCTTCGTCCTTTTCTTCGCCTCCGCTTTTGTCGCCGATTAACTTCTCACATCTACACCTCCGATCCCCTGAGACGGTGGCCACACCTCGCGGCCGCCGTAGATTTCCTCCCTCCCTTTCCCTCTTGCCTTTTCTTTCTGCTCCTTGTTAGAGCTGTTGCTATGGAAGACCCAAGTCACCAAGTATCAAAGAAACCGCGGAATGCGGAAAACACAACCATGATCCTTGATAACCCTATTTTGAGGGATGTCCCAGCCTCTCAGGCTAACCAAGATGGATGCAAGTCGTTCAAACACATTGTCGCTGCGGAAAATCCAAGAACGTCTGATGACGACTGGATTGATGAAGTCTCTGATGATGATGAAGCGGAGATAGAAGACGATGACAATCCTAAATGTCCGACTATTGGCTTATCAAGAGACAGAAGATTCACTTTTGGAAACCGTGGAGGAATACACTCATTATCAAATTACTGGGAAAGAACCTACCTATGGGTGTCTTATTTGAGCGCCTGAAACGACGATGGAACCTACAAGGTGAGTTTTACATGGATGATTTGACAAACGGTTTCTTTCGGGTATCATTCACCAACGACGATGATCTGCATTTTGTTCTGTCTGAGGGGCCGTGGCCGATAATGGACCATTACTTGACTGTCCATCGGTGGCGTCCGAATTTTAACCCTCTTTCAGAGGCCTTATCGAATTTGGAGGTCCTCGTCCGCTTCCCGGATCTCCCGGGGGAGTATTACAATGAAGAGTTTCTACTATTCTTGGGTCCAAGGTGGGAAGAGTTAAGAGAGTGGATCTTTCGGCATCAAATTTCGGGAAATCGAGACTAGGCAGAGTTACAATTGAAGTTGACTTGACCAAACCTCTTCTGGCCAAGTACAGGTTTAGAAGGAGAACCATGAAGATCGAATATGAGGGGCTGCACTTGGTTTGTTTCCGTTGTGGATGCTACGGACATAAAGATGCGGCTTGTCCTCATCAGGATTCTGATCCTCAGGTTGAACAAGGGGAAGGCGTCAAACTCCTACCAGATCCAATTGAGACTTCAACTGATCATATCACCAGCGACTATGGAGACTGGATGGTCCCTCGTAAGAAGAATCTGGCCAGGACCAATGTGAAAAAGAGAAATGAAGTTCAGGTTGATAGGCGTGATAAAGAAGATGTTGGATCTAGATTCCAAGCTTTATCTGGGGACAGTATTCAGCCCAAGGTTAGGGGCAGGAATACTGAGAAGAACTCTGTAAAAACCTCCAAGGACAAATCTACACATGCTAACACTCGTTCAGATACCCAAACTCCCAACCCCACTGAGTCACGAATGGATGTTCAGCTGAGTTCTCAGGTGGTTGCAGTGAATACCAGGACGAACCCTGGGATGGGTTCCAAGTCTCCTAGGCGGATTCCTGAAAGGAATAACGACAGTCATGAGCCCCAAGGTTTGGGGTAATGGTCTCTTTGTGCTAATTATTATTTATGCTGGACAAGATTATATTCTGGAATGTTAGGGGTGCTCAGAAAACTAGTTTTCATCGAGCATTCAGAGATCTGATGAGATCAGAAAGGCCTTCTATTTTCGTGATTATTGAGCCTCGAGTTAGTGGCCCTACTGCTCGGGACATCTGTGGTAGATTAGGCTTTGATAATGTGCATCGAGAGGAAGCTCAGGGTTTTAGCGGTGGTATATGGGTGCTTTGGGACAATTCTGTTGATGTTCAGATATATGCATCTCATCGCCAGTTTGTTCATTGCAAAATCAGTACCTCAGATACAGCTTTCTTTCTCACTGCTGTTTATGCCCATCCAAACCCTAGTTTGAGGACTGGTGTTTGGCAAGATATATCTCAGTTCCAACCCCCTCCCGAGGTGCCATGGATAGTCGATGGTGACTTCAACGCAACTTTGGACCCTTCGGATAGGAATCGAACTACAGCAAGGAATTTTGGCATAGACAACAACTTTGCAAACTGAGTCTATGAGAGCGGTCTGATGAATGTACAAGCCTCTGGCAATCTATTTACTTGGTCCAACGGCTCTCACAGCGCTAAACTTGATAGAGTCCTAGCCTCGATCTGTTGGAGGAATACCTTTCCTGAAGCAAATGTTGAAGTTCTTCCCCGTTATGCCTCAGATCACAGTCCTATATCCCTGTCTTTGGCTCCCAAGACCACCCATCAGAGACCTAAAATTTTCAGATTTCTGGCTGCCTGGCTCATGCACCAGAATTTCAGGAATGCGGTATCCCAAAACTGGCTTCATTTGGATGACTTAGATAGCTCTCTGGAAAATTTGAGTCTATTCCTTCGTTCATGGAATAGGGATGTGTTCGGAAACATTTTCAGAAACAAGAATCGCATCATCGCTAGGTTGAAATGGATTCAAAAAGCCATTGACGAAGGAGAGGTGATAGCCTTAGAGGACTGGAGAGATCCTTGTCTCGTGACCTAGATTTGTGGCTGATGAGAGAAGAATCTTTGTGGAAACAAAATCTCGTGACCAATGGATCAGGCTGGGTGACAGAACTCCTCCTATTTCCACACTAAGGTTACGATCCGTAGACAGAAAAATAAAATCACAAGACTTTTAGGCGAAGATGGTGTGTGGGTTACAGATGATAGGCTGCTAAGTGCTATGGTCAGCGGACACTTTAAAAAGTTGTTCGCCCATGATGACTTCCAAGTTATACCTCTGGAAGGGCACGATTTTGTGGATGTATCTCCTTCTTCTCTGATCCATTTACAAGCTCCTGTCACTCTTGACGAGGTTAAAAAGGCCCTCAACAGCATGAAGGACTATAAAGCTCCCGGAATCGATGGCTACCCTACTGGTTTCTTCAAACAATTCTGGAATCTGACTGGTCCTGGATTGCTTGAGTCTATAAGGAGGAGTTTTGCAGAAGGTAAACTCAACAGCAGATTGAATCGAACTGTTTTAGTCCTCATACCTAAAGTTGATCAACCATCGAAAGTGTCAGAATTCAGACCCATTTCGTTATGTCAGGTGCAGTACAAAATATTAACGAAAGTCATAGTTAATAGACTAAGGCCTTTCATGTCAAGCTGGGTTTCTGAAAATCAGTCTAGCTTCATTCCAGGCAGAAGCATTTTTGACAATATTCTCCTGGTTCAAGAAGTTCTTCATTTTCTGCACACCACGAAAGCTAAGGAGGGATTCTTAGCCATGAAGATAGATCTTGCCAAGGCCTACGATAGACTCTTGTGGGAATTTATTGATGACACGATCAAATGTTTAGGGATTCCTGACTCTCTACGATGTCTGATCATGGACTGCATCACCTCTGCTACTTTCCAAATCAGCTGGAATGGAGGTTTATCTGAAGCTTTCCATGCTGGCAGAGGGGTGAGACAAGGAGATCCGCTTTCACCGTACATATTCGTGCTGTGTCTAGAAAGGTTATCCCAATTAATTAATCAATCGGTGGCTAGGAAAGTGTGGAAACCAGTCACCATGGGTCGCAGAGGTACTTCAGTCTCGCATAGTTTCTACGCAGACGATCTGGTGCTTTTTGGTACTGCTAGTCCAAGGCAGATTAGGGTGATGAAAGAAGTTTTGAATGATTTCTGTGCTGCCTCTGGCCAAATTATCAGTTTTGAGAAATCAACTTTGGTCCTATCTCGGAATTTAAGCAAGGAAAGATCTCGTATTCTCAGCATGGAAGCTGGTTTTCCTGCCGCCTCTGATTTCGGTAAATATTTAGGGGTTACTCTTCAACAGGGCAGGTATAACAGCAGGGCCCATAACCTTCTGCTCTCTAGGATCCGGAATAGGCTTTCCGGGTGGAAGCTGAAATCTTTGTCTCTTGCGGGTCGTGTTTGTCTAGCAAAAAGTTGCATTGCCTCCATACCCATTCACACAATGCAATGTCAAAGTCTTCCCAAGAAGATTTGCGATGAGGTGGATAAAATCTGTCGTAACTTTGTATGGGGGCATGATAATAATGCTCGCAGGATGCACCAGATCTCATGGGATCAACTGTGCAAACCCAAAGAATATGGCGGGCTGGGTTTTCGGAAAACTAAAACCATGAACCAGGCCTGTTTCGGCAAATTGGTTTGGAATATCATGACCAAACCCAGGAGCCTAAATCACAGCATTATTATTAATAGGTACCCTAATCCTAACACCAATCGATGCTCACCCATTTGGAGAAGTATAAGGAATTGTTCTAATCTAATGGAGCAGGGTGCGCGTTGGCAAATCTGCAACGGGAAAACAGTTCATTTCTGGACGGATAAGTGGATTGGTGATTGCTGTCTGCAATTGATTGCAACAAGTACCGTACCTGAAGAGTGTATTCGGGATACAGTTTCCTCATATTGGTCTGAAGATGGAGGATGGATATGGGAAAGTTTGAGCATCTTTTACCGCCTTACATGAAGTAGTGCTTTGATGATAACATGGTCTTCCCGGCTGGAGGTGAGGACTTTCTGATTTGGGATTACAATAGTTCTGGTAAATACAGTGTGTCTTCCGCATATATGCTACTAGATCAGGGTGCGATATTTCGGAAACAATCTGTTTCTTAAACCCAATCTGTAAGAAAATTTGGAAGCTTCCGGTCCAGGAGCGTGTGAGAATGTTCCTATGGCAGGTGGTCATGGGTAAGTCTATGACTAACTCTAGGAGATATCAACTTGGCCTAACTGCGGATATGGGATGCCATTTTTGTGGACAAGAGGAAACTATGCTACATATTCTTCGTGACTGTGCGGTTGCTAGACGAATCTGGAACAGATTCATTCCCTCTGACCGAGCTAGGGGTTTCATTGGTTAGCAGTTAGAAGGTTGGTTACAGGCCAATCTTGTTAATCCCCCAGGTCCAAGGTCTATTAATTATAAGTGGGATGTCGTATTCTCGATTACCTGCCATTCTTTGTGGAAGTGGAGGAACTGTAAGGTCTTTGGACGCGAGTCACGAATATTCCTACCACTTCAGTCCATTATTCAGTCCTGTTTCTTCAACAGAAGAGCTTGGGCGCTGAACAAATCGGTCACTCAGGTTACGAATACATGTATGAATGCAGACGCTAGTATCCACCGATGGACGCCCCCACCAGAAAATGTTCTCATGTTTAATGTGGACTGTGCGATAAACCCCAGTACCAACCACGGTGCTATTGGAGGTGTGTGTAGGGACCATTCTGGATCCTGGATCATCGGATTTAATGAGGCAGTGGGAAGGATGGATGTGCTTCGAGCAGAGGCACTGGCTTTGTTTCGAGCTGCCCAAATTGCTAGAAGTAGAGTTTTCACCAGGATTGTTTTCTGTACAGCTTCTCTTCAATTAGCTAACCTGTTTATCAGCTGCCCTAACTCTCACCCATGTCGACCTATCATTCAAGCTTGCCAAGACTTTCTGAATTTAGATTGTCTTCTTCTGTTAAATATTGTCCGCGTCAGAGCAATTATTGCTGATTTGTTAGCTAAAAGTACCTCTGTGTATAGGCGAGGCTGTAACATCTGGAGTTTCCTCCTGAGTATGTAGTTTCTCAGCTTGTTGAGGAACAACCATGATTAATGAAATAAATAGTTGAGGCCCTGGGCCTCCGTTTTGACCAAAAAAAATTTAGCCAGTAGCTATCAGAACATTTTGAAAACCAAAACTTTACAAAAACAAGAGGTTCTAAACAATGTTGCTCGATAACATGTAGATGACCGAACAAAATGATGACACAAGACAGATAGTTAAACTCCGTAACTCAAAGTAGTTGGGTCCTAAACTGACTGGGCACCTTGGTTTATACCTCAAAGTAAAACCCCCCACATACCTTCAACATTGTTTTACCAAAACTTGCTTCTTCAGAAGTAATCAACATCCCGAATGTGTTCTTCACGTTGCTTAAGCTCAGGGAAGACATCACCCATCACTTTCACCAAGGTGCTTACCAGCCTAGAACCAATACATTTTTGAACGTTAGAGTCAAAGAATTTCAACAACCAGCTGGATATTGCCAGATTGTGAAAGCAATTAAAAGAAAGAAAAAAAAGAGTTAAGGTCTTATATCTCCCAGATAAATTGACTTATGTCCTACCCACTAAAAAAATCCTTTCTGAGCTTTCAAAACTTCACGTCCATAACGAACAACACGCCGAAGAATCCTCCTCAAGACATATTCATGGCCTTCATTTCCTGAGAAAAGACAAAAATTGACATGATTCAGCAACATGGCACAAAGTAGATCCTCAGAAGCATGTTCAACTTTAGAATAACAGTGCAATGTTACAATAACATAGCAAAAGTAGAACAATAAATGCGATGCCTCTCCATTAGTCTCTGCATCTGGACAAGAGGCACCGACAATGGCAAATGAAAGAGTTCTTATATGGTCTGCAACAGCTCTATAAGCCATATCAACATTGTCAGCATCGTCTGGGCCAACTTTCCCTGAGTATGGCCGAGCTCCAGTTGCCTGCAAGATAAATGTTGGTGATTGAAAAAATAAATTATACTAAAAGGTAAAAAAATACAGCATGATAAAGCCAGAGCAAAGCAGCAACTTGAAGAGCTCAACATATCTTCAAGTTTAAAGTTTCTACTTTCTATTTCCGAAAATCCAAGTATAGAATATATGACATTGTGTGCATCATCTCTTGACATAGTAGAGGATGAAAACTATGTATAACATGTTAAGACAGCAAAAACTGTGGTTTTATATTGTCAAAAAGACACGCTTTCCCTTTTTTCCTGTTCGAGCTTTAATTAAAGCACAACCCCAATAAATGAGTTTAAGGTGTCTTCCACCATTGGTACAAAATAAGACAAATCCGAATTCTTGAGTTATTATATAGACACTATAAACTCAGCTTAGTACTAAGATACAGATCACACACGTGATTAAATAGTAAAATGAAAAAATAGTCTTCACCTGCCTACCTTTTGAATCGCCTCAAATATAGGCAAGAATACATCTGTATCATAATTGCTCAACTTGTCCTGCAGAATAGATGCCAATCTTTCAAAACCCATGCCAGTGTCAACATGTTTTGCTGTAAGTGTTTTCAGTGGCCCATCACTTTCTCTGTTATATTGTACATAAATATTCAAAGAGCATCATAAGTCAAAATTTAGTATTGTGAACATAAAATAGAAAGGTTAAGGATAGATAGATGAGCAACTTTGAATTTGATGACCAAAAGAAAAAGAGAATTTTATGCATCATATTTATAACAGATGCTAACATGTTATATATACCCACAAAGAATGTGGGAAAAGGATGCTGCACATTAAAAATATACCAGGATGAAGACAAGGTTCCATATCTTAATACTAGTTGAAATACCCCAAACCTAAGTATGATGAGTAAACATCAATTTATGATGTAGTGAGGATAAAATATGCCTTAGAAAGATTGGTAGACAATTTAAACCAAGGAAAACACAAGAAAATGCCTTAAGGGCAATTTGGGCAAAAACGTGCTCTAAGCTTGGAGTGAGTTTGATTAGCACCCAAATACCATTATAAGACTTTAGTAATATGCTAATGGACACTTTAAATCAATTACCAAAGAAAACCAAGCTCAAAAACAAGCTTAAACACAAAATGTGCTTTAAGACTCCTTAAAGCACCTTTTTGAGAAATTGTCTTAGAAATGAGTTTTGAGTGGCTAAATGCCCATGATTACACCTTAATCAACATGTGTACTAATTAGTATCAATTAGGAAGCCTAAATCAATGGGAAACCAAAATTTCACGAATATGTGCACTAATTAGTGAATAGTGCTCAAATAGTGCTAGTTTTGACTTAAGTCAACCTTAATTAGTTAAATGGCCAAACAAGGCCTTATGTATGTTAATTAGTAAGGGGGACGGTTTTAAGGGCATAAGTCACCATAGACTTCATCAAATAAGGAAATACGAAGAGATAAAGTAAAGAAAGTTACTATTTGCTTTTATAAAGCAAAATATCCTTTATTAGCCTACCTCTCTCCTCTCTTCTTCATTTCTCTTCTTCACCAACGAGTTCCTCTTCTTCTTCTCTGTTCTAAACCGTTCCCAAACAGCACCATTGTTGCCTAACCTTGCTTTGCCCACCAAATCTTCATTTTAGCTCCAAATCAAAAACTAAACACATAATATTCTTAGTTAGCTCAAGCTCTAGCTTCCTATCTTTTCAAAATTGGGAAAGATTCATTTTGGAGCCATGGAAAAACTTCATTGATGGAGGAAAATCAAGTTTGAAGAGCCCATTTGGTTCTCCATTCATTCAAGGTGAGAAAAATGTAAGAAAAATCATCTTTCCATCACTTCTTCACCTGTCCGAAAATTACCTTCTCATGGAGCCTTGTTTTATCCATTGTTCTAGCTTGATTCTATTCTCCAAGGGCTAGAGGAGGTCCTTCTTGATTCATATCCAAGCCTACCTTAAGACTCCAAGGTAAAACATTCATTTCAATACCTTAGAACACATTTTTAACCTAGGAATAATTCCTTAAGGTTAGTGCATTATCTAGCACTCATGAGAGTCATTGTATATTGATTAGAACATTGGCAAAGGAAATTAGAATGGTGGCCGAGATTTCCAAGGGAAGAAGCCTATGGAGAAACTTGAGAGAAACTTGAGAAAAACAAGGTAAATTGCTTACCTAATGGTGGTTTAAGTTTTAAGGGATGAGTTTAGGTGAGTACTAATGTAGCTTAAAGCTTACATTATGTAATGGGTTATATAACCTAGGAAAAAGGATTTAAACAAGCTTATGAAGTTGTGATTAAGGAGCCAATGAAAATAAGTTAGTAAGATAAGTATAAGATGAATTAAGAGAACACTTATATTGCTATGGGAGCATTGTTGTGTGTATTTGCAGGTTGGAAGCTTTTATATGTGGGAAATTCAGTGTTTAAGTTTAAGTTATTTAAGGGCCTAAGAGCCATGTCATTTAAGAGCCTTAGTGCTATGCAATTTAAGATTATTGCACTATATTGAGTTGTTGTGAATGAGTTGATTTGGGTGAGAAAACAAGATGAGAAAGGACTTGATGTGTGTGAGTTGGTTGAATGAGGAAAACAATGCATTTGGGCATGATAAATACTAGGGAAGCTATGGCGAAATTTGAGTAGAAAACAAAGGGTTTACGTGATGGTTATGATTTAATATGACCTAGGGTTTACTTGGGATCAATATAAGGAGTTTGAGTGGAAATGAGTTAACTAAGGAGTTCTCGAGGTTTAGGATGACCTAGAGATGTCTAGGAGGAATTAGAGGGTAGATGGGTGTATTAGACACACCAAAGTCATGGTAGGAGGAATGGTAAGACTTGTGCAAAAATCTGGAGGAAATGATGTATAATGTTTTGAGATGAATTAGGTATGAACTAGAGAGTAAAACAATAAGAGTTTTGGGAAGTTTGTGTAAGTGGTGGTGATGCTAGTAGTGGACTAATAAGGTTTTAGTTAGATGACAATGAGTGGACTTGGAGATGGAAGAGAAAAGTGTAAGAGAATGTTGTAAATTGTCAAGGAAAAGACTAGGAATGTATAAGAGTGTATGATTATGAGAATGGTGTGTAAGTTGAGTAAAAGAGATGTAGATGTCTAAGAGGGACTAGGGGATCCAATGGTTAATTTAAAGCACCAAAACCATAGTGAAGGAAGCTAGGAAACTTGTACAAATTTGAAGGAAAATAAGGTATAATGACTTTAAGGATGTAAGCATGTGCTAGATTTATATAGCTCTGAGAAGTGTTAATAAAGCAAATGGGTTGTGCATGATGATGCTTGAGGAGTAGTTAAGATGGTTGTGAAGATAGCATTTTGGGTTAGTTGAGTTGTAGGCATGATATACCACTTAGAAAACTTAAGGAAAATATTACAAGTAATAAGAGATTTTGTGAGAAATTGGGTAACAAGTTTAGATGAGGAATTGGGCAAGTTTAAGATATTATTTTGGGGTTAGAATATTTCTAAGATCTTATATGGACTTTGGGTAAAGCATGGGTGAAGAGAACAAGGGCAATCACACTTAGAAAAATGCAAAAGGTTAAAACCTGCAGCTGGTCCGGGACCTAGGTCCAGGGTAAAGTCCCGGACCATGCCTAAATTAGAGCCGACTTCGTCCAGCACCCTGGTCCGGGACTTAAGTTTGGTATGAAGTTCCGGACCACCCCCTGATTTACCCCCGAGGATTTTAGCTTGCATTGGTCCGGGACTTAAGTCCCATACAAAGTCCCGGACCACCACATTAAAACAGCCGAGAGTTTGAACCAGGTATAGGTCCGGGACTTAGGTTGAGGACAAGGTCCCGGACCACTCTAAAAATGGTGTATAAGCTTGGAAAATGTTAGGTAATGATGGGGATTGATAAGTAGTGATATTATAATGTTATTAAGGACATGTTTGGTGGGAATTAATGACAATTAAGTGGGTGAATAAGTATAAGAGACAATGAGAAATGATGCACTTAAAAGTCTAACTTAAAATTGTAAGGACTTAGTGAACATTAAATGGTGAACAATGTGGGTAAGTAGGTTAAGTAAGTTGGGAAGAGTTAAGTAACTAATAACCTAAAACTGAATGAATGTTTTAGGACTTGTGAATTGGGATCCGGGAGGAGATTAAACAAGCAACCACCGACGGTGAACGGTACAGTTCTTCTTGTGACCTGCTTGCTAACAAGGTGTCCCTCGGCTTGTGTGCTATTTGTTTTTGTGTGATCACTAAACAAGATAAAGCATGCAACCGGAACATTATGTTTATTGTATTGTTGTGTGATGTTTGAAAACTAACACAACTTACCGTGAGAACCTACTAACTAACGTTTAGTAAGGAATTGTGTGAGACTAAGGAACACTCCCTAATATTAGTTGTTAAAAACCGAAAGAGGTTTAACCAACAAACATTGTCTTAAGACTTCTACTAACTGGTACTTGGGGGGATTGAGGAACCCGGGACTGACTCCGGTCATGCATGCTAAGGAAAGGGGGTCGGTATCTAAAGCAGATCCGACTTCCGCTTAAGGACTTGTCTTCGGACTTGTAGCCTAGGGTCGGTTGACCGGCTCAGCTACATTGGACATCCAGTCCAAGGTAGGTGGCATTAAGATGGCGTGGGGGGATCTAGCCTACATCCCCAACAATTTAAGAATGTTGTCTATTGCCGGTAAGTGTCCTGCTGCTGGCTAGGGTTAACCAAGCCCTACGAAAATAAACAACGAACTAAGGGTTAACCAGTTCCCAATGAGAGAACGGTTGGCATATATAAGATAAGGTTGAGATAAGTTGCAACCATTCCTATTTAAAGGATGGTTTGTATTATAAGACTGAGATAAGCTACTTCCATTCCTTTTAAAGGATGGTCGTTTCCTAAGACTAAGATAAGACTAAGATTGAGGTAAGATAAGGATGGACTAAGATTAAGAGGAAACGTAACTTAAGGAGTGAAATAATTGACTCACTAATTAAGGGAACGCATTTAAGTCGTTCATTGTGTTTGAACTTTGATTGTTCATAATTGGTTTGTTGTTTATTGCACTTTCTATTATGTTGTGCATCTAATCAACCTCCATGCTATCGACAATTAGTCGTCGTAGCCACGTTAGCTTGGGGGCCATGAGAGGATCGTACCAGCATTCGTGCTGACCCCCTTTGGGGGCTGTTTTTACTACACAGGTGAACGTCAGGAGGCGGCCGTCACGAGAGTAAGATGGGGTACAAGCGTCTCGGGTTAAGTGTGGCCTATGAGTTGTGCATGTGCACTCGTATGGCAATCTGAGTTAGTAAGATGTATAGGATGTAAGGGGATTGTAAGAAGGATATGTATTTGTTTAAGATTTGTATGTACTAATGTTCGGTATATTCTGTGGTCAGACCGTGGCAAGGTCCTGGAATGTATTTGAATCCGCTGCAGAGTTTATATATATGGTGATAAGTTTGTGATAACCACGATTGGATCGAGATGGGGTGTTACAAAAGTGGTATCAGAGCGTAGTTACGCTCTGAAGACAAGAATTACCGAACTTAGGAGAATACTGAGGTTGAGTTTGAGTTATGGGTTAAGGGTTGAGTGATAGAGTGTGAGGTGCGTTAGTTAGGACTTCCCGGTGTTTACCGGATATCCATAGTACCTAGACCCGCCCTCCACATCCCTAACCTTGAATACATGGAACAAACGCCAGAGAGAAGAAAGCCTTCTCCTACTCGGGAAAAACCCGATCTGGCAGTTAGTTAACAGTAAGCAATACGAGAAACATCTTGTTGAACAACCGTTTATGAGAACTTGAACGTTTTAACTGGGGCGCAGCGGTGAAACAGGCGCTATCAAGGGAATTCTACCAGTAAGGGAACGGTAATTACCGGCAACATGGGTCGACATGCTACGCAGTCGAGTTACACCGCAACACTAATGATAAGAAAAGCACTACGAGTGCAATGGATAAGAAAAGATAAGCGACATGAGTACCGGACAGCGGTCCGAGTGAGCATAACAGTGGGATGATACAAACATGAGGGTTAAGATTATTGGAAAGTCCAGTTAGAAATGGGAACTCCAAACCCCATACAATGAGAAAGGTTACAAAACCTGGCCGACATAGCGCAGGCGACAATAAAGACGCGTACAACTGTATACCGGAATAGGACTACGATGTAGTGCCTAAAGGAGAATCATTACTTAGTAACCACGACAAAATGTGTGGAAACGGGAGCGAGAGTCAAGACATGAGTAAATAATAAGGGGTTCCCTCAAAAAGAGGAACGCCCTGATAAATGACAGCACTGTCAAAACGGCAAGGAAACTGCTAAATGGTCAGTTATCCAAACTAAAGAACATCGAAGGAGTCCCGAGGACTACCAAAGATAAAATATTAGGAGGAAGTACCATTACTGATGCCCAAAGCACCGGTAACCCATCTTGCATGGCGCACTTGCCATAGCAAGTGCTGCCACGGTTAAGCTACACGGAAAACAATCATGGCGAGATAGTAGAACGCTACAGTTGTAGTACATTTTAATACCAGACTGTAAATCTATAGGAACGGAAGGATGAGACCTTGGAAGGGCCTGACGGCCTGACCATGATGAGATGAGTCGACACACCAGTCAGCAGGGAGCTGAACTTGGACGAAATACTAAACAATATAAATGTTAGCAACGGTACCACCTACTACAACAACAACAACCGACAGTACGGTAAGAACACCAATCCCGAACCCCAAAGAGGAAAACCTAAGAGATCGCTCCGTAATGCGAGCAAAACACTACATAGGTGATAACATACAAAGAATGCATTACGTGATACAGTGGAGTGTTGACAGAATGACTTCCAGCAGGAACGGGATAGAACTCCCGAGGTGACCATTACGAAAACCAATAACAACAATCTTCAATGAGGATGTTGGAAAGCCCAGAAGACAAGGATAAAAGAAATGAACGTAAGATATAACCTACTAAGGATTAAGACATACAACCCCGAAAGAGGATAGCTCAGAGGACTACCCCCACAGAGCGGGCACAGTCGAGCCAAACAAACTGATGAATGACGATTAGTATTGATTGCCTACCTCATTAACACCCAAGTATGATTAATCATCGATGGGTGGCGTAGTCAACAAATGTTGAACGAAGCCTTGAGATGGAAGCAAAAGATGACAGGATGATTTCCGACTTAGACACCGTAAGGCAGATGCCTAATACGAACTAATCCGTAATTGTTAAAGGGCGCAAGTCTATGGAAACGATAGTATTGTCAAAAACACTAAGTGACCTCAGATCACCTGAACGAACTTCCATAGTGGGAAGCAGGATGCAGCAACTTACCATGAAACCCGATACTACATTTAATATGTAACCTAACGGTGGATAGTGACTAAGAACCAGAAATCTATGAGGATAACCTACAGATGAGCAAGAGTACAAGGAGCGAACCGAGCACCGGCTCTCACCCAATGATATTAAGCACTAAGAGCCTACGAGCCAAGGATGTTAACCACATCAGAGCCGAGGCACAGTAAGTTATAAGAGAGCTTATTTAAGCCATGAAGGAACTACAATTCATAGATACGAACGGTTACGACACCTATAACTTAGATTGTGGGAAATATTGCCAGGAAAAGGCACCAATGAGAATAATGAGATAGTACATTGGCAGGGGCGGAGAACGAACCATACCTTTTAGGGTAGGGATACCTCTCCTTGTTGTGAGGCCATGAGTGGGAATAAACCCCTCAAAAAGGGCTTTCACTTATTAGAGATGTAATACACTTCTGTTAGAGAATGAAAACTATAAACCTTGAGATTACCTTAGAGCATACCAGATACACTTGAGTAATAAGGAAGGCTGCAGAGACAGACCTCATATCCAACACCCGGGATTTAAGAATCAGTATTTGTCAGGGATAAACATGGTGAGTGCACAGAGTGACACGTCAAGTGACCAACGCTCAAAGAGCTTTTGATTCAACGAATGACTTCTTCAGTAACCGGTTAAATTACATGGTAAATAACATCATAAAGGATGAAAGAACGTGAGAGAAATTACCCTACTTACGAACCTGAGATGGATGCAGAACACCTTCATATTAAGAGATAACCATTTTATAACACAGTACGGCAACCGCCATACACCAAAATGAGAGAACCCCCAGTGTGTTTACACCAGGAAAGGATTAAGTATAAGATAAGATGTTAGAATAAGTGAGTAAGTAGTTGCACCATCAATGGGCAACATAGTAAAGGCCAACTACCACGGTAGTAGTGGTCGTGAGTACAATATTTATATAAGGGGATTAAGTCATGGTGCGTAGTAAGGCGACCGTCAGGTATGAGCCGTCAAATATTGACACTGAGGCAATTAGATTTATGAGTTAAGACCAATATAAGTATAGAAATAAGGTGGTAGACGAACTGTGCATTGATGCCAGTAGTCTGAACCTGGTTAGGTAAGATTTCACAGGAAGCACACTACCCATTCCTTACGGAACTGGAAGTGCATTCCTAGTAGAACAAATATGAGAAACAAGATAAGAGGCTCTATAGAAGAGACCTCGTTGCTAAGAGACCGAATCAGTACGGAAAACATAAAGGAACTGGAGCATACCATACCCAAGAACGCAGTAAATGAATTTCCCTTGATTAAGTTCAAGAAGAATAATAGATGTTATCATGGAACGATGAAGAGGAGATCGACAACAGAATACTTCATAATTAGCAATAGCTAAACGTGTGACGGACACTATGAGTTTACTAAAACGACACGTGGGACGACTGCACCCCCAGGGGCTTGCAGGCCTGACACGCTCATTTATGAGTTAGTTGGGTAAGTAGTAATGTACCAGCAAGGTACCCCTTGCATTCAAACGAATGGTGTAAGGAACACGGGAGGTAGTCGACTCCGTACCACAGACAATGATGCCAGATCAGACAAGAGCAGCTACTACCACAAACAGTCGAAGAGAAGAATTCAGTTGAACCAACAACACAAATGAATCAGAGAACAAATGATTAATGACTATGAAGTGCGAAGAGCACAGATTATTAAGTATAGACATAGGACATGTCTTAAGAAGTTAAGGATAAACTGTACAGCGCACTAAGCACTATACAGCAGTTTCAGATTAAGAATCATCCTCAGACCAAAGGTCAGATGGAAAGAACGATTTAGACACTTAAGAGAACGCTAAGAATATGAACATTAGATCTCCAGAGAGACTAGATAGACAAGCTACAACTTATCAAGGCCGTGTATATATATAAAGATAACACGTGTCCATTAAGAGATCTTTAGTACTAAATCATAAGCATACAGGATGAGGATATACAATACTATGAAGGATAAGAAAGGCAGTTAAGCCTAAGATTATCAGAGTCGCGCAGCGGAAGCTAGCAGATCAGTACCTTTGAGATTAGACCAAACTAAGTTAAGAAAATGGTATAAGTATCGTAAGAATCCTCGATACAGAGACTAAGTCATTTCTGATCGAATTATAAGTGAGATAGATGACATGGAAGCTAGAATGCTTGGTGAGAATTAGACATCTTGAACCTATGTTCAAGAATGATGTGGTGTTGATTACGTGGGTGTAATCCATTTTAAGGGGGGTAGAGCGAAAACCGCTTAGCGTATGTTTGTGTACTGAGTACATAAACTACGGTGTGCATAGCACAAAATAATTTGAGAATATGTTTTACATAAACATTTTGAGATAAAATCATGGTTATTGCACACAGAAGATGTGAATACCATACATATTAAGTACCTATCTTGTTAACTCCGGTGTGAGTACAAGTTAAGAGAATTAAGGAAGAGGATTAAGGAGACTTAAGAAATAAGGAATATATGAGGTATGAGTCGATATGAGACTATGTGTGAGATAAGAATAAGATAACACTATTGGATACTGTTCGATATGAATATGAGAAAGAAGATAGTAATGCTATGAGATATAAGATGGTGAGAATTGGTATGAGACGGTTATAGAATTTAGTAGGAATTTAAGTCTTGAGGTAATTACTAAGAGATGAATCGGGAATGTTTGATGGACTGAGTCCACACTTTGGAGATGTATTGATTGTGATTAGAAGAACTAAAAAGATAGAAAATTGGACATGAGTGAATTATTTGGATGTTTGAAAATGACGTGGGAGGTGGAACTTGATTTTCTAGGGATCAAGGGAAACCGAACACAAATTGGGGTGGAAGGTTAGTTCTACACTGATGCTGATCACATCAGTGCTGGATGATTCCTGAAACTCCCTACCAGTGGTCACAACTAAATCACGCTAAGGATAGAGGCATTAGGATAAAATGAAATTGGAGTTGGTTGTATTTTAATTAGAGGAATTATTCCTCACATGACCTCGTAAAAAGGATTACCTTTTTACTGAGTCTCGCCCATGAAGTCGAGGACGCACGAGCCTTTGTCATCGGACCGGTGACATGGGGAGAGCAGAGTTGTTTTGTATTCTGGCCCATGGTGACGAGGACGAATGAGCCATTGTCTACGGACCGGTGACATGGGAGAATACGTTGGAAAATTATGTGATTGTTTTAATCATCAAAGAAACAAAGGGAATTTTGAGTGTTATACATGCTTAAGCATGTTGTGTGATATTTAAGTATAAGCATATGGCGGATCTAATGATCCAATGAGTTTAAGTATACATAAGTATGATCTATGGAATGAGGTAGACATGTATTCTAATAAGATAAGATGCATGGGAACTTTGGGGACAAAGTTCTTTTAAGGGGGTAGATTGAAATACCCCAAACCTAAGTATGATGAGTAAACATCAATTTATGATGTAGTGAGGCTAAAATATGCCTTAGAAAGATTGGTAGACAATTTAAACCAAGGAAAACACAAGAAAATGCCTTAAGGGCAATTTGGGCAAAAACGTGCTCTAAGCTTGGAGTGAGTTTGATTAGCACCCAAATACCATTATAAGACTTTAGTAATATGCTAATGGACATTTTAAATCAATTACCAAAGAAAACCAAGCTCAAAAACAAGCTTAAACACAAAATGTGCTTTAAGACTCCTTAAAGCACCTTTTTGAGAAATTGTCTTAGAAATGAGTTTTGAGTGGCTAAATGCCCATGATTACACCTTAATCAACATGTGTACTAATTAGTATCACATTAGGAAGCCTAAATCAATGGGAAACCAAAAATTTCACGAATATGTGCACTAATTAGTGAATAGTGCTCAAATAGTGCTAGTTTTGACTTAAGTCAACCTTAATTAGTTAAATGGCCAAACAAGGCCTTATGTATGTTAATTAGTAAGGGGGACGGTTTTAAGGGGATAAGTCACCATAGACTTCATCAAATAAGGAAATAAGAAGAGATAAAGTAAAGAAAGTTACTATTTGCTTTTATAAAGCAAAATATCCTTTATTAGCCTACCTCTCTCCTCTCTTCTTCATTTCTCTTCTTCACCAACGAGTTCCTCTTCTTCTTCTCTGTTCTAAACCGTTCCCAAACAGCACCATTGTTGCCTAACCTTGCTTTGCCCACCAAATCTTCATTTTAGCTCCAAATCAAAAACTAAACACATAATATTCTTAGTTAGCTCAAGCTCTAGCTTCCTATCTTTTCAAAATTGGGAAAGCTTCATTTTGGAGCCATGGAAAAACTCCATTGATGGAGGAAAATCAAGTTTGAAGAGCCCATTTGGTTCTCCATTCATTCAAGGTGAGAAAAATGTAAGAAAAATCATCTTTCCATCACTTCTTCACATGTCCGAAAATTACCTTCTCATGGAGCCTTGTTTTATCCATTGTTCTAGCTTGATTCTATTCTCCAAGGGCTAGAGGAGGTCCTTCTTGATTCATATCCAAGCCTACCTTAAGACTCCAAGGTAAAACATTCATTTCAATACCTTAGAACACATTTTTAACCTAGGAATAATTCCTTAAGGTTAGTGCATTATCTAGCACTCATGAGAGTCATTGTATATTGATTAGAACATTGGCAAAGGAAATTAGAATGGTGGCCGAGATTTCCAAGGGAAGAAGCCTATGGAGAAACTTGAGAGAAACTTGAGAAAACAAGGTAAATTGCTTACCTAATGGTGGTTTAAGTTTTAAGGGATGAGTTTAGGTGAGTACTAATGTAGCTTAAAGCTTACATTATGTAATGGGTTATATAACCTAGGAAAAAGGATTTAAACAAGCTTATGAACTTGTGATTAAGGAGCCAATGGAAATAAGTTAGTAAGATAAGTATAAGATGAATTAAGAGAACACTTATATTGCTATGGGAGCATTGTTGTGTGTATTTGCAGGTTGGAAGCTTTTATATGTGGGAAATTCAGTGTTTAAGTTATTTAAGGTCCTAAGAGCCATGTCATTTAAGAGCCTTAGTGCTATGCAATTTAAGATTATTGCACTATATTGAGTTGTTGTGAATGAGTTGATTTGGGTGAGAAAACAAGATGAGAAAGGACTTGATGTGTGTGAGTTGGTTGAATGAGGAAAACAATGCATTTGGGCATGATAAATACTAGGGAAGCTATGGCAAATTTTTAGTAGAAAACAAAGGGTTTAAGTGATGGTTATGATTTAATATGACCTAGGGTTTACTTGGGATCAATATAAGGAGTTTGAGTGGAAATGAGTTAACTAAGGAGTTCTCGAGGTTTAGGATGACCTAGAGATGTCTAGGAGGAATTAGAGGGTAGATGGGTGTATTAGACACACCAAAGTCATGGTAGGAGGAATGGTAAGACTTGTGCAAAAATCTGGAGGAAATGATGTATAATGTTTTGAGATGAATTAGGTATGAACTAGAGAGTAAAACAATAAGAGTTTTGGGAAGTTTGTGTAAGTGGTGGTGATGCTAGTAGTGGACTAATAAGGTTTTAGTTAGATGACAATGAGTGGACTTGGAGATGGAAGAGAAAAGTGTAAGAGAATGTTGTAAATTGTCAAGGAAAAGACTAGGAATGTATAAGAGTGTATGATTATGAGAATGGTGTGTAAGTTGAGTAAAAGAGATGTAGATGTCTAAGAGGGACTAGGGGATCCAATGGTTAATTTAAAGCACCAAAACCATAGTGAAGGAAGCTAGGAAACTTGTACAAACTTTGAAGGAAAATAAGGTATAATGACTTGTAAGGATGTAAGCATGTGCTAGATTATATATAGCTCTGAGAAGTGTGAATAAAGCAAATGGGTTGTGCATGATGATGCTTGAGGAGTAGTTAAGATGGTTGTGAAGATAGCATTTTGGGTTAGTTGAGTTGTAGGCATGATATACCACTTAGAAAACTTAAGGAAAATATTACAAGTAATAAGAGATTTTGTGAGAAATTGGGTAACAAGTTTAGATGAGGAATTGGGCAAGTTTAAGATATTATTTTGGGGTTAGAATATTTCTAAGATCTTATATGGACTTTGGGTAAAGCATGGGTGAAGAGAACAAGGGCAATCACACTTAGAAAAATGCAAAAGGTTAAAACCTGCAGCTGGTCCGGGACCTAGGTCCAGGGTAAAGTCCCGGACCATGCCTAAATTAGAGCCGAGACTTCGTCCAGCACCCTGGTCCGGGACTTAAGTTTGGTATGAAGTTCCGGACCACCCCCTGATTTACCCCCGAGGATTTTAGCTTGCATTGGTCCGGGACTTAAGTCCCATACAAAGTCCCGGACCACCACATTAAAACAGCCGAGAGTTTGAACCAGGTATAGGTCCGGGACTTAGGTTGAGGACAAGGTCCCGGACCACTCTAAAAATGGTGTATAAGCTTGGAAAATGTTAGGTAATGATGGGGATTGATAAGTAGTGATATTATAATGTTATTAAGGACATGTTTGGTGGGAATTAATGACAATTAAGTGGGTGAATAAGTATAAGAGACAATGAGAAATGATGCACTTAAAAGTCTAAGTTAAAACTGTAAGGACTTAGTGAACATTAAATGGTGAACAATGTGGGTAAGTAGGTTAAGTAAGTTGGGAAGAGTTAAGTAACTAATAACCTAAAACTGAATGAATGTTTTAGGACTTGTGAATTGGGACCCGGGAGGAGATTAAACAAGCAACCACCGACGGTGAACGGTACAGTTCTTCTTGTGACCTGCTTGCTAACGAGGTGTCCCTCTGCTTGTGTGCTATTTGTTTTTGTGTGATCACTAAACAAGATAAAGCATGCAACCGGAACATTATGTTTATTGTATTGTTGTGTGATGTTTGAAAACTAACACAACTTACCGTGAGAACCTACTAACTAACGTTTAGTAAGGAATTGTGTGAGACTAAGGAACACTCCCTAATATTAGTTGTTAAAAACCGAAAGAGGTTTAACCAACAAACATTGTCTTAAGACTTCTACTAACTGGTACTTGGGGGGAGTGAGGAACCCGGGACTGACTCCGGTCATGCATGCTAAGGAAAGGGGGTCGGTATCTAAAGCAGATCCGACTTCCGCTTAAGGACTTGTCTTCGGACTTGTAGCCTAGGGTCGATTGACCAGCTCAGCTACATTGGACATCCAGTCCAAGGTAGGTGGCATTAATGGCATGGGGGGATCTAGCCTACATCCCCAACAAATTAAGAATGTTGTCTCTTGCCGGTAAGTGTCCTGCTGCTGGCTAGGGTTAACCAAGCCCTACGAAAATAAACAACGAACTAAGGGTTAACCAGTTCCCAATGAGAGAACGGTTGGCATATATAAGATAAGGTTGAGATAAGTTGCAACCATTCCTATTTAAAGGATGGTTTGTATTATAAGACTGAGATAAGCTACTTCCATTCCTTTTAAAGGATGGTCGTTTCCTAAGACTAAGATAAGACTAAGATTGAGGTAAGATAAGGATGAACTAAGATTAAGAGGAAACGTAACTTAAGGAGTGAAATAATTGACTCACTAATTAAGGGAACGCATTTAAGTCGTTCATTGTGTTTGAACTTTGATTGTTCATAATTGGTTTGTTGTTTATTGCACTTTCTATTATGTTGTGCATCTAATCAACCTCCATGCTATCGACAATTAGTCGTCGTAGCCACGTTAGCTTGGGGGCCATGAGAGGATCGTACCAGCATTCGTGCTGACCCCCTTTGGGGGCTGTTTTTACTACACAGGTGAACGTCAGGAGGCGGCCGTCACGAGAGTAAGATGGGGTACAAGCGTCTCGGGTTAAGTGTGGCCTACGAGTTGTGCATGTGCACTCGTATGGCAATCTGAGTTAGTAAGATGTATAGGATGTGAGGGGATTGTAAGAAGGATATGTATTTGTTTAAGATTTGTATGTACTAATGTTCGGTATATTCTGTAGTCAGACCGTGGCAAGGTCCTGGAATGTATTTGAATCCGCTGCAGAGTTTATATATATGGTGATAAGTTTGTGATAACCACGATTGGATCGAGATGGGGTGTTACACAGGGGCGGACCCACATGGGGTCCAATGGGGTCCAGGACCCCATAGCTTTTTTATAAAGTAAAAATAAAAAATAAAAAAAATAAAAAATAAAAATAAAAAATCTTTGTATAATTAATAAATGACATAAATATCCTAGGTGATTTGGTTCTAGTGGTTAAAGAAACTAGTATACATGATGGTTAGAGTTCAATCCTTGACGCAGTCCAGTCCAAATAATTTTTTTTTTTAATTAGAACAGTTCAGAAACTTACTACATTTCAAACTTCGCTTCTTTTGTTTGTTTGAACATTTTGGTTTCTGATGTGATATGTTTTGTAGGTTGGTTTAGATTTGTGGATAGACTAGTTATGTGAGTCGGTTAGCATTATCTAAAAAAATTACAAGAGAAGTAGCTTTTTTTTTTAAAACTAGCAATGAAGAATCGTAAAAGTCAATTGTAAAATATTTAAATATTAGTATGAAAATCCGTATATAAATTTAATATGTACATGTACTCTAAAATATTGGACCCCATAGGTTTAACACTCTGGGTCCGCCCCTGGTGTTACCCTAGTAGGAGATCATCATTGTTGACCAAGAAGCAGCATCACGATTCCCAATCCTATCAAATGTATCTCAGTGCAGGGCCCACATGGTCTTGATCCGCCCATTTTCCCAAAAGTTGTCCTAGTTTAGACCACGAAGAAGAAAAAAAGAAGCCTGAATCAGGAGATGACATGAAAATAATAGTTTAGAAATTGATTCTTTCCTCAGCTTACTCAAATGCGGTATAGGCACATCAATACATGAACATGGTTACTGCTAACTACGCGAGCAATATTTCTGCTGGATTAAACATCGCAACTTCTTATGATGATTAAATAGGACTCTTTGTCTTGAGGAAGTGATCCTTTTTGGCTAAATTATAAACCGGCTACAAGTAAGTAGAGGAAAATTCATCAGATTACGTTAGGGGTTCTGGCACTCGTTACTGTCACCCTTCAACATTCACATGGTGCAGAAACATTTGTTAGAGTTGTTTAGAATTAGAGGGTGCTGAAAGGAAAATGAGGCTATGGAGTATTTGTCGGGGCTTGACGGAAGCAATGTGATGGTACAACAGTTGTACATCTCAAAACGAGAGTCAATTGGGTATTTTCTGCTATATAGACCATGTTTTTCAATCTTCATAAAAAAGGAAAAAAAGAAAGTTAAAGAATTATGTACTATGTTGAACGTGAACCTATCAACAAAGCATGAATGAAACTATTACTTACTGTTGTTTAAAAAAACATGTACACTAATACCCCAAACAGATCAGAACAACACAAACAAATTTTATACAGCAGTACGATTTAATCAGAACAGAACAAAGTATATATATATATATATATATGTACAACAGTATGTGATTATTGTGGATCATTTCATTTATTCTCACTTAATTGGTATAATTAAACTGAATTGATAAGTGCAATGAAACAACTAACCAAGCATCAAAGAGAACAGCAGACAAACAAGAATCATTTCAAAAATGAGAAAATTGAAGTAGTTGTGATAAATCTTCAAATATAACTTCATAAAGAAACTTTGTATCATGTTTTCAGAGTTTAAAAAAATTCATCCTACGAGAATACTAGTATAGTGTCACTGTGTTAAATGGGCAACGTGCAAAAATCAGATTCTAAATTTTCTAGCATTAGAATAGTTCTTCTTTTACTAGGCTATATTGCAGCCGTGCAGCCATTTGCTTTCTCTTATATACTTGATTGTGATCATTGGTTTATTTGGTTGATCACTGTTTTGTTTTGTCATTTAAGTAGAGTGTCGTGCTTGATTTATATTTTTTTGATGACGTTTGGAGAAGCAGCCAAAATGCAGAGGTTCCCACCAAGAGAAAGTTTTTGAACTTGAGCAAAAACTATTTAAGTGTTCCTCTCTGCTTCTTCATCTGAGTAATGATCAAGCCACATGTTGACAGAATCAAGAATTAGAGCTTTTGAAACAACGATGCCCTTGAAGTTTCCAGAGATATGTAAACAGTCTTCTGTTACAACTATAATCTACTTTCTATCATCATGGGCAACATTTTTGGTCGCGGAAGCTTGTTTAATTGCTGGTGCGAAACAGAATGCATACCATACAAAGTATAGAAACATGGTTCTGGCTTAGAACTTCTCTTGTGAGGCTCTTAGGAAGGGTATTTTTATTGCTGGAGCGGTTTTTGTGGTTGTCAACATGATCCTTAATGTTTATTACTATGTGTTCTTCGCAAAAGCGACCACTTCACCTCCAGCTCACAGGGCCAATCGCTCCAGTTCAACAGTGGGAATGACTGGTTATGTTTAGTTCACTTCATATTATACTACTGTCCTTGTGGCAAAGCGAATTGCATGTTCAAATAATGAAAAACTGGATAAATAGTGGGTTATATAGAATGAACTCACGAATGCAGTTGCCATGTTGTAACGGAGATTGTTTATTAAGTTGGCATATTTCAATGGACAACCCTCAATGTATTCACAAACAAATTCATGGAAATCACAGCCCAGCGCCAAAGACGAAAGGTAAGTCCATCTAAATCTCCATCTTCTAGATATATAGAGCACTTGTTCCAACTCTTTCGACAAAATCTAATCTCTCCAAGATAAGATTGATCACATTATCCGGTAGATTACTAATTATATCCATTAACTAAAAGATGTAAGTGGAGCAGATAAAAGAGCACGAGATTTTGAAGCAAATAAATTTATATACGTTAGTTTCAGTAATTTTGTCTCCTGTAAGCTCTGCCCAAGCCTAACGTTATGGTTCGTATCCCTTATATCTTCTTTGAATGTCCTAAAATTGTTGCATTCAACAACGATATATAGGCACAGAGCATACATGACAGCTAATTGCTATATAGAGTGAATTCAATGTTGCATATTAACCTGGCAAAGAATATTGTCTGCTCAAGGCTGAACACGATATTTGTAAGAATTAATCTGCGCACGCTGGATTTTTTGTTCCTAACAGATGGATGCAATTCAGTCGCAAGCCAGATTTAAATGAGCAATCAATGAGCAAATTTTTAGGTTTTAAACTTAACCTTGCGATCCTCACCATTGAGTATTGCTTTCGATGATTCTCACCCCTGGGAATTGTTCCAACGATTCTCACCACTTCGAATGCTTTCAACGATTCTCACCACTTCGAATGCTTTCAACGATTCTCACCACTTCGAATGCTATCAACGATTCTCACCACTCACTTCCCAAAATCTTCCGCAGATGCAGTAGTATATGAAGTGTTATTTATCGGTGAGAAATTAAATGATCGAATAGGTAGATTCGCAAGAAGTAGTTACAGATTTTTTTTGTAGATTCGCATCCGTAGGAAGTAGTTACATATTTTTTTTTGTTTCAGATTAATCTTAATTAGGTAAAAGATTAAGTAATTATCACTTTTTGTAGAACGCTATATTTTTGGCGGTCTTTCTGAAGTTAGTGGCACCAGACATGGAAAAAAATACGCTATTACTTATTTGTGTCCAAAACGTGATTATTTAACGAAAATAAAAAAATTTGGTCTATAAAAAGATATGTGTAACGATCAAAATATACTGTTATCATAATTAATTAATCAATTACGACCATGATAAATATTTGGTCGTGTATTTGGTCGTAAATGACCTATTTTCCTGTAGTGTAGGAAATTTGGAAGTTGCCGCAAGGAATGAGTAGATTATGGGTCAGCTGAGAGTGCTTCAGATAGTCATTTTACGGCCCCTGCTCTTAATTATATACCTAAGTTTAGTTAATGTTTTGTAATAATCATCCTTTGGTGTTTATGGTAAGGGTTAAGTCTTTATTTTACGATCTATGTTAGTATGAGGTGTTTAGCTGTTGTTCGTTTAGTTGAGTTTTTGTGGTTTGTAATCTGGAAGGATCGAACGCCCTTGTGGCTGAGTGGGTTGGGGTGATGCATCATAAGTTATACTCCACGTCTAAAATTAGATTAATCCCCATTACTCTGCGGGTTGCCCTAACCTTATGATTTAATAATAATATATCACCACTTTCCAAATAATAATAATAATAATATAAAATAATAATAATAATATAATAATAATAATAATAATAATAATAAAACAATCTCTTTTTTTCAATTGTACTTTTTTGACAGGATTTCAATAGCATTTTTAATTAAACACACTTGTTGTTAATATACAAGTATCGATCCTCTCCTATACGTGCATAGACAGACAATATTCGTTCATATTCTTTTTCAAAATTGAACGCTACGATTGGAAATATGTTACTTACTTTTAAGCACGTGAAATGTGCATGAATCTACTTAGCTCTATAATCACTATATTCATATTTATATTATATAGTTTACGACTGAACAAACCGCATGCAGCCAGTGACTAAAATTCTTATAAGTGTATTAATTTAATTTCCTTCTTCTAGAAGTTCAAGGAACAACCACTCTTACTAGTCGTAAGTAAGAAAAGAGAGAACAATAACAACATTATTAATTGGATATATATATATATACATCTCCCCACGTGTTTGTAGCCGCCCATGCATAAAATAATATAGTATTCTTAATAAACCTAAGATAAATATCATTAACATCTTCATCACTTACCACCACCACCGATTGTTTGTTCCGACGCCTCACTTTTGCGCTGCGATAGCTTGAGTTTGTGTAACTCACGCAGCAGCAGAGCAGAAGTGAAGGCGGAGGGACGAACAGTATTAGTTGAAACTTGAAAGGGAAGCTCATAAGAAACTCTCTTATCAACAAAATGATGAGCCTTATGATCTTCATAGTTGCTTTTCTTTCACTATTGATTTTTCCTATTACTTGCATAACCATTCTCATTTCCCTTCAACAACAATCTTCTTCTGGTTCATCTTACAGTAGTACCCATCAAGGAAGATCAATTTCATATCTTTTGTTTACTAGACATGCCTACTCTTGTTATGATACCAAAACCAATATGCATTTCAGTAAGAAAGTACTACTGCCTGGAATAAAACGGTACGAGAGGGACAACAATAAGGTTGAATGCGGGGTGTGTTTGAGTGAGATGGAACAAGGAGAGGATATAAGGGAGATGAGATGTAATCACGTCTTCCATAACGATTGCATAGATAGCTGGATAAGGAGTGGAAGTGTCACGTGTCCATTGTGCAGGGGAGCAGCAGTTCATACACCTGTGATGCAGGGAAGTGGTGGAACGGCACAGTTGCTGGTGTTTGAGTTTTGCTGTTAGGAGAAGACATCACCGGGAGGATAACTGGTGGATCCGGTGAAGTTCGAAAAGCTATTAGTTAGTGATTCATTTCCTGATGAACTCCACCCGTATGATCAATATTGACATCAGCTAGCTGCTAGGTGTTGACGTATTGGTTCTATTGTTTCTTTTCTCTTTTTATATGAATGATGAAGAAAGAGTCACTGAATATTACATACATGATGAAGAGGTGTGTACCTGTGAGAAGGAAAACTTTAGAGCAAACATTTATATATACATATCAGTTTAGCTACGGTACTCTATTATTAGATCCTTCTCATTTATTTATCTCACCTTTTCAATCATTCTCTTAAGTGCTTTCTTTCCAAGCTACCTTGGCCTTTTTACTGCCTTGATCATCTACGGGCTTAAAATAAAAGATCACATTTCACTATTAGAGAACACCCTATTTCGGGGTTAAACATCATCTATTTCGGTGGTTTTGTTAATCGGATTAGTAGCTTGTAAGAATACCATTTTACAGGGATCCTTGTTTGGTGATGTATTAACTAGTGTCATGTAGGTAATATTGTAGTTTTTTTTTTGTTAATCGGATTATAGCCTATTGGACCGAGTTCAAATTCTGACCTACATCGGTCCAGTTGTGCTACAGATTTAGAAACTGAACAAGATAAAGTTGGGCCTAGTTGTTCTGGCTCATAAGTCCCCTCTTGTAATTCCATTACAGTCTGTCTCGTGTACAGTCCGTTTTACCCTTTTACACATGTACATCTCTATAATAAACAGCACTAGGGTAAACTTTGTAATCACTGTAGCCGACACATGTACAATAATATACACAGAGAATATTCATCATTTTCCTCTCATTCTATCTACCCTATCAGTTGCTTCGTATGGCATCAGAGTCATAGCAGGCTCTTCTGCATCTTCTCCATCGTTTTCCTCTTCAAATCTGTCTTGCTCATTTCTCTCTACAATGTCATCTAGCTTGGCAACCTTAGGTAGCACATCCTCGGGTACAGTCAACTCCACCACTGGCTCTACTATCTCTGTTACATATTTTATAACTTTCCCATATGGAGAGCTCAACTTGAGCCATATCTGAGAGGTCATGGTCTCTATGGATGGATCGACGTGTCCAAACCAGCTCCACCTGAAACTGTAAATGGTGAGGTTAATACTGCTTACACAACTTGGAAACAAACTGACCAACTAATAATGTCCTTACTTAATGCTTTCATGAATGAATCTATCCTCTCTCAAGTTGATTTGTCTACGAATGCTGCATCTAATTGGTCTATCGTTGAAAACATGTTCTCAGCTCAAGTGACTTATAGAATCATGTTGCTACGTAGCTAGCTTATGAGTATTAAAAAGGGGGCTGACTCTGTTACTAGCTATTTTAATCGAGCCAGAAATCTGTCCAACTCTCTTGCTTCAGTTGGGGCTGCTATGACAGATTGTGACTTAGTGAGTTGTCTTATAAGTGGTTTGCCTCTAGAGTTTGAGTCTGTTAAGATTACTCTAATGCTGAGAACAAATGCTATTACTCCTGATGCTCTCTATGGGTAGTTGCTTATCTTTGAATCTCACCTAGCCCAACAGACTTCTGATTTGCTTAATGTTACTAATGTCACTCAAACCAGCACCTATCAGAATTCAGGAAATTCCTTCAGGGGCAGATGTCACAGAGGTGGCAGATCCAATAGGGGTAATTCTGGTGGAGGTGGTAGGAGTTATAACAAAGGAAACTATCAAGGCCAAGTCCAGGGGCAACATCTGTCTGGCAAGGGAGATCCTAGGATCCAATGCCAGGTTTGTAATAAGTATGGCCACTCTACTCTATCTTGCTACAAAAGATTCAACCATAGCTATCAAGCCCCCTCTCCTCCAAAGTTTAATGCAAATGCTACTACCACTGATCAACCCTGGTATCCTGATAGTTGTGCAACCCATCATTTCACACATGATTTCTCTAATCTGAGCCTAGACTATCAACATCACAGTGGAACAGATGAGGTAAATTTTGGAAATGGCAGCTCTCTACCTGTCAAGGCTCAAGGCAGTGGCATTATTCCTACCCCATCTGGTTATCTCTCCTTACCTCACTTGCTTTATGTTCCTAATCTGAATAAGAATCTAATCTCTGTGTGCCAACTTATAGCAGACAATAATGTTTCAATAGAATTTTTTCCCACTTTCTTTGTTATTAAGGATCTGACCAAGAAGACTATTCTACTCAGAGGAGGGGTTGATCATGGTCTATATCAGTTTCCTGGCCCTACTACTCTACTGAATAAAGGCCCAAAAGGTAATGTCTTAGAAAGAACCAGCGCAAAGATCTGGCATCAAAGATTAGGACATCCCTCTTATAAGGTTACTAATCACACTATCAAGTTTTTTAATCTTCCTGTAACTAAACATACTGGGAATTTGGCTAAGTGTCATAGCTGTTTTATGGGAAAGATGCATGCTCTACCGCATCATACTTCTACTACTGTTTCTAGCAAGCCTTTTGAGTTACTTTTTCTAGGGCCCTCTCATGTGGTTTCTCACTCTGGGAACAAATATTATCTATCAATTATGGACGATTTTAACAAGTTTATCTGGATTTTCTTTCTCTCTGCCAAATCTGAGGTTACTACAGTTTTTACAGCATTTCTGAACCTGGTGCAAAATTATTTTAGTTCTACTGTGCAGAGCATTCAAGTGGATGGTGGTACTGAGTTTAAACCACTTAAACCTCTTCTCAGCTCTAAAGGCATTGCACTAAGAGTTACCTGCCCTTACTCTCATCCCCGGGGCTCAGTGGAAACTCGCCATAGACAGATTGTGGACAAGGGTGTTTCCCTCTTGGCCCAGGCTTCTCTACCTCTAAAATTCTGGGAGAGGGCTTTTCATACTGCCACATATCTTATAAACAGGGCCCCTACTCCTATTCTAGCACAAAAGTGCCCCTTTCAAAAGTTGTTTACCATTGTTCCAAACTACTCTACTCTTATAGTATTTGGGTGTGAATGTTGGCCTAACTTGCACCCCTACAACTCCAACAAACTAAACTACAGATCCGTAATTTGCACTTTTTTGGGTTATGCCCCAAACTACTCAGGCTACCTGTGTCTAGACATGACCACTCAGAGACTATATACTTCCAGAGACGTCATTTTCAATGAATCTTCCTTCCCCTTTTCTAAACACTCTCCTTCATACACCTCCACTACTTCAGAGAGTTACTACTTACCTCCTGCTCTACCTCCTCCTCCTCTCAACCCACAAGCTGTTACACCACACCCTCACTCTCCTATCCCCTCTAATAACTCCTTGCATGCTGCCACCCCAAGTTCTTCTACACCTTCTCCTACCACCACATCTCAAATATTTACTCCCTCGTCTAACCCATCACTTACACCCACCACTGCTCAAGGCCATTGCCCTGTTCACACATTATCTCCACTGTCTACGTCCTCCCTTATTTCAAACTCTCAGTCAGTTCCTTCACCTAGCCCTTCTGCTTCTTCCCATCACTCAGCAGATCCAACTCCTTCAGCACCTAATCCAGTCCCTCCTCCTTCCCACCCAATGATTACTAGGGCTCGTGATCACATAAGGAAGCCCCTACTGCGCATAGATGGCACAATGCCATGGCGTACTACTCACTCCTCTGAATTGATTCCTGAAGAACCTACTTTCAGGCAAGCTATCAAGCACAAAGACTGGATTGCTGCTATGCTAAGGGAGTTTCAAGCATTGCAACATAATCACACTTGGACCCTAGTTCCTAGACCTCCTAATATTCACACTCTTGGAGTTAAATGGGTGCTTAAAACGAAAAAAGAAATCAGATGGGTCCATTGACCGCAGGAAGGCCAGACTTGTGGCTAGGGGCTACTCTCAAACTACAGGGGTTGACTATGAGGAAACTTTCAGTTCTGTCATTAAGCCTACCACTATCAAGTTGGTGCTTACTCTAGCTGTAATGAATCACTAGCCTATTAATCAGATTGACATAGACAATGCCTTCCTACATGGCGAGTTAAAGGAACAGATTTATATGGAACAATCCCATGGGTTTACCCATCCTCATTACCCCAATCATGTTTGCCTACTTCACAAATCAATCTATGGCCTCAAGCAGGCCCCTTGAGCATGGTTCTCTAAGCTAAGTGACACTCTGCTATCTCTTGGCTTGTATGCTTCTAATGCTGACACCTCTCTATTCATCTACAAACTTGGTCATGACACTCTATACATCTTGATATATGTCGATGACATTTTGATTATAGGATCTTCCTCCACTCTAGTTCATCATTTTATACACAGAATATCATCTGTCTTTCCTGTTAAAAATATTGGCCCCCTATCTTACTTTCTGGGTATGCAATTTCATAGATCTACATAGGGACTATTCATTAATCAGTCTAATATATTTCTACCATCCTGCACAAGGAAACATGACTAATTGTCGTCCAGTTCACACACCTATGACCTCTTCCTCTACTCTAGTTCCTGACACTACCCCCTTTGAAAATCACACTCTCTTCCGTAGTACTCTGGGTGCCTTACAATATCTCTCATTGACTCGGCCTGATATAAGTTTTTCGATCAACAAACTCTGTCAAGCTATGCATTCACCTACCAATTCTCACCATAAATCCCTCAAACGCATACTCAGATATCTCAAACACACTAAATCTCTCTACTATCACATATCCCCACAATCTTGACCTTTATTATTTGCCTATTCTGATGCCGACATTTTTATAAAGCCATTGACCGGCTCTAGATTTTGTGTACTTTGCTCCAACCTCAACCTACTTCAGCTTGGAGCGTGGGGGGCTATTGTACCGAGTTCTAATTCTGACCAACATCGGCCCAGTTGTTGTACAGTCCATTTTACCCTTTTACACATGTACATCTCTATATATAAATAGCGCTAGGGTAAACTTTGTAATCACTGTAGCCGACACATTTACAATAATATACACATAGAATATTCATCGTTTTCCTCTCATTCTCTTTACCCTATCAGTGGCTTCGTATAGCCCATTCTAATTTCAACTACTTATGCGGTCTTAACTATCAATAATAATAATCTCTTGCATCACAACAATTATGTTTACGTTCTTCATCCCATGGATAATACAGTCCGTTTTACCCTTTTACACATGTACATCTCTATATATAAATAGCGCTAGGGTATAAACTTTGTAATCACTGTAGCCGACACAATATTGGCATCAGCTAGCTGCTAGGTGTTGACGTATTGGTTCTATTGTTTCTTTTCTCTTTTTATATGAATGATGAAGAAAGAGTCACTGAATATTACATACATGATGAAGAGGTGTGTACCTGTGAGAAGGAAAAATCTAACTTCATTGTAAGTTCCTTTAGAGCAAACATTTATATATACATATCAGTTTAGCTACGGTACTCTATTATTAGATCCTTCTCATTTATTTATCTCACCTTTTCAATCGTTCTCTTAAGTGCTTTCTTTCCAAGCTACCTTGGCCTTTTTACTGCCTTGATCATCTATGGGCTTAAAATAAAAGATCACATTTCACTATTAGAGAACACCCTATTTTGGCAGCTAAACATTATCTATTTTGGTGGTTTTGTTAATCGGATTAGTAGCTTGTAAGAATACCATTTTACAGGGATCCTTGTTTGGTGATGTATTAACTAGTGTCATGTAGGTAATATTGTAGTTTTTTTTTGTTACTCGGATTATAGCTATTGGACCGAGTTCTAATTCTGACCAACATCGGCCCAGTTGTGCTACAGATTTAGAAACTGAACAAGATAAAGTTTGGCCTAGTTGTTCTGGCTCATAAGGCCCACTCTTGTAATTCATTACAGTCTGTCTCGTGTACAGTCCGTTTTACCCTTTTACACATGTACATCTCTATATATAAATAGTACTAGGGTAAACTTTGTAATCACTGTAGCCGACACATGTACAATAATATAACAGAGAATATTCATCATTTTCCTCTCATTCTCTCTACCCTGTCAGTTGCTTCGTATGGTATCAGAGCCATAGCAGGCTCTTCTACTTCTCCTCCATCGGCTTTCCTCTTCATATCCGTCTTGCTCATTTCTCTCTGCAATGTCATCTAGCTCGGCAACCTCACGTAGCACATCCTCGGGTACAGTCAACTCCACCACTGGCTCTACTATCTCTGTTACATCTTTTCTCTCTCCCTCATCCAACTTCATCAAACTATCATCGGATAACTTTCCCATATGGAGAGCTCAACTTGAGCCATATCTGAGAGGTCATGGTCTCTACGGATGGATCGACGGGTCCAAACCAGCTCCACCTGAAACTGTAAATGGTGAGGTTAATACTGCTTACACAACTTGGAAACAAACTGACCAACTAATAATGTCCTTACTTAATGCTTCCATGAATGAATCTATCCTCTCTCAAGTTGATTTGTCTACGAATGCTGCATCTTCTTAGTCTATCGTTGAAAACATGTTCTCAGGTCAAGTGACTTATAGAATCATGTTGCTACGTAGCTAGCTTATGAGTATTAAAAAGGGGGCTGACACTGTTACTAGCTATTTTAATCGAGCCAAAAATCTGTCCAACTCTCTTGCTTCAGCTGGGGCTGCTATAACAGATTGTGTGTAACGCCCCTATTTAACAAAAATGCAGCGGAAATAAAAACAAAACTAAGGCGATTACAGATCATCGGGTTCCAAACACCCGGTACCAACCTCACAAATTACAACCATTACAATTATCTAAGTTACGGTCTGAACTCAAGAAAACAACGTAAACAAAACTAAACGTAAAACAGAATAACTCTCCACAATTCCTAATTCCCGTCCCAATCACTCATGCTCTTCGTGGCCACCTGTATAAACATTTCGTACCTGCAAGATGAAACCAAGCAGCCCACCCTGGGAGGGGTGAGTCAGTTCCCTGGAATGGAACTGGTACAATTCTCCAAAACAACATTTAAAACATAACTCTACAAAATAAACAGTAACTTGAGATCAAACTCTTGAAAGTAAAACAGGGAAACAAGGCACTTTAAAATCACCAAGTCAAAGATAACAAGTTGAGGATAAAGATAAATAATAGAAAGGTAAAGTTAGTCAGTTAGAATAAACCACACCATAAGTTAGTGAGTGTCCAAAGCCTTAGTTAGATTAAGTTCCAGTTAGGAGTAGAAAGACTAAGTAGTCACCAGGACTAGGAATGATTGATAGATAACGAAGAATCCAAAAACCCAAGAGTAGAATAAACCCCAACGCCAAGTACGTCCTTTTAGGACAAGGGATATACAGCCCCTCTGTTAACTACGTCCACTAAGGACAGGGGATATACAGCCCCTCTCTGTTAACTACGTCCACTAAGGACAGGGGATATACAGCCCCTCTCTGTTAACTACGTCCACTAAGGACAGGGGATATACAGCCCCTCTCTGTTAACTACGTCCACTAAGGATAGGGGATATACAACCCCTCTCTGTTACCGATGAAGACGTACACACGTCACCCAAACAAGACCCAGCTCATGGATGAAACGATATCCAGAGTCAAAGAAGAATTACCAAGATTGACATTTCCAAAATTCCCCAGATCATTAACTGCACCAGAGCGATACCAAAACACTCAGTCCTACAGAGTGCAGAGGCGTAAACCCCGAGCAGATAATATCTAATGAAACAACCAGATAGAAGGAACCAGTAACCATGTATGTTGTTCATCCAAGGCTCAGTTAGTCATACAGGCTGAGTTAGTCACACAAACCATTTTTCCTTAATAAAACCATTTAGGCTCAGTTAGCATTTTTCAAAAACATCCCTTAAGTCTGTTAGCAAGCATATGAGTACGAGAAATCGTACCTGGTAGGAGCAGTAGCAGTAACCAACTTGAAAGTGCAACTTCCACTAACAACCTATAATTAAGGCGTTCCAAGTATTGATTAGCTAAGGAACTCATAAAGCTAAACGTCTTTCATTCTTACTGGTTTATAGTTTCTGATTCACATTTACTCTCTCATAAGGATCTGGGCTAGATCTTGTTAATTAAATCTTTCATTAGGCCCATTTCATTTAAATCAGGAAAGATTTAGAGTTCATCTTGAGAGTGGCCCAAACTCTCGTTGAATTATTTAAGTGGACTTTGGAGTTCATAGACTTGGGCCCAGTAGGATAGCCCAAGTCCGCGTTACGTTTTCATTGATTAATTAAATTTCCTAAAAAAAAGATTCTGCAAGGTTTCAAACATGAACCCTCGATTTAGTTCCAGGTTTGACTTAACCGTCTACGCCATTGAATTGTGTGTCTTAAGTGTACATTTAATTTTATTTCAATTACTTACTCTTGATCATGGGTTTAGCTTAATTAAACTCTTAAGTTACAATTGACTAACTTATATTAATACTGATTAAAGTCCTAAAGTTTAATACATATATATATATATATAGTCCACCTAGATGTCACATTAACATTTAATATTTTAATTGCTACGTATGAATTTTAATCTAATGTTTTCTATAAGGTATTTTATTCCTTTTATTTACTGTTAATGTATTTCTATATATGTATTAGGATTTATTCAAGACATTCTTTGTGTAGTCTTAATGTATTTAATTATCTCTATTAACTTTTACACATATCCACATCCAATATATGGTTTATAAAATAAAGTATTTCCCTTAGTTTCAATTAAGTATATTAACTACCACACTATATAATTAATATAAACGGATATTAATTCAATTCCATGATTTAGCCTAAGTTACTATTTTATTTCCTTTATATATATGTATATGTATATATATAATTTTTTACTTCACTTAAAAGTTTATACCCAAAAATATTTATTAACATTCTGTATTAAATGTTAGTTTAGTCTTATTATATTTTTCCTAACCTATAAAGTTCATTAATCAACTATACTTTAATTTTGGGTTACATTAAACCATATATTATAAGATAACTTATGAAAAATTCATAAATACAATATTTAGACCCATTTACTCTTGTCTAAAAATTCCCAAATTTAATATATAGTAACTATGACATTTTAGACATATTATAAAAACTTTATTTCATAAAAATATCTTTTAAATTATCTAAATAATTCCATAATACTCAGAACTTACAAAAATTATAACTTACGTTTAAAAACTTAAAACCCATATTAATTTACATGAAAATAAACTATAGTTATTAATGAATCTATGGTTAAAAGTCCAAGTCAAAATACAATAGGAAAGGTCATTAAATAAATTCAACAAGCCAGAGTTTTATTCTGGGATGTATATCACTTAATCATCTACGTTATAATCTCGGTGCATTAGTTTAAATGGTCATATTATCATTAACCGACACCTTGATTGTTACAAGCCCACCAATGTACTAATCACCACAATAGAAATGTTATTCCATATATAAAATATCTTATAGTTGATACTAACCCAAAACTCGACATATAATACCGATATCATTATATATATATATATGAAATACAGTAATGTTATTCTAGCTAATCCTTACCAAGGTATTAGTATTATTTCATCCTCATTTTAAACTCCTATCTCCTCAAATTTTCGAGTGTGATAATAACTTGTTTTTTTTATTATCTTATTTGTCACTTTATGATCATGATATGCAACTATATCATTAGGCTAAAGTTTCTCTCATTATACATATATCTTATATTTTTGTATTATTTTATCTATTGATCTCCTCCATATTCTAACCCTTACCATATTAATTTTTAATTCAACACACTACCAGATCATATCCTAAGTTTCGTAATGTTATCAACCAGTTGGTTTCAATTTACCAACTTAAATACTAAATTCCTTACTCTCATATTACTAATTTATTTTTCATTTCATCCTATTTTCTTAAGCTTATATATACATATATAATTATATATTAAATGCTAAAATCATCAACCTTCTCACTACTTGATAATTAATTACTTACTCTTAACCCATATATTCTCTTTTCGTTTTACAATCTAATTCGCCATTGAACTTGGAAATTTATTGATCAATTATTAACTTACCAAAGTTTACTAAATAATTTATTAATCAGTTTATCCACTTAATCATCTATTCCCTACCACTTTTCTTTTACTCAATCCCTTTTATTTCCTTAATCTCAAATATACAAATGTGTATTTACATTTTAAAACATAATCATTTAACTACTTTACTTGATAACTAATTATTAAGTAATCCTTTAATCTCTCCCACTGTAACACCCCCAAATAATGTCCAACAATAATACGACGCGCTAAGTTAGCAGGAGAAGTCTACACAGCGGTTTCGAACTCTATCGGTGTGCTACAGATTGCCAACCACCCACGTGGTTGACAGACCACACTACCAATACTAAGTTACGGTCTGCATGACTGGAAATCCCTCAACCAAAACTTTTATCAAATAAGATACAAATCTGAATACCGAGTGTCTACAACAAAATACCAAATCACAAACTAAGAATTATATCTCGGCTTAGTATCAACTCATATATTACATGTGCTACTACAAACTTAAAGGTCGTGCCCCGGTGGATACCCCCATGAGAGTCCTTCACCTACATCCGTCATGATCCAGATGATTACCTGTAAAAATAAAGGACTCAGCAAACTATGCCGAGTATGAACGTGTGAAGCCCGCATGTTACCGGGCCACACGACTACTTGGTCGAATATTATTAAGGTATGTTTACCAATGATCTCACTATGGGATCGTTCGAGCGTGGTGTGTTTACATTTCTTTTCTCTTGTTCCCATGATGTGTATTTTCTTTTTCTTTTCCTTGCACCAGGTCTGGGGATATAGTTTAGATCCGTGACCATATCATATTGGTGCCAATCTTTTCTTGTTTCTTAAAGAATCACATTTGTGAATTTTCTTATTTGCTTGGTCTCATTACACATGTTTTCCTCTATCCTCTGGCACCGAGTCAGGGGTATAGATTAGATCCCGAGACTTTGTTATGTAGGTGCTATTCATTCCTTGTTTTCTTAAGGATTATTTGTGAATTCTTTTATCACCGCACGTTGGAGGACGTCTCCTCCATAGCTAGTCCCCCATTCCCGACACCCAGGGTCGAGGAAGCGGTAGTCACCTCTAGACTCCAGGATAAGCTTCACCAATTTGTCACTCCCCCATTCCCGACACCCAAGGTCAAGGAAGCGGTAGTCACCTCTGGACTCCGGGATGTGCTTCACCAACTTGTCACTCCCCCATTCCCGACACCCAAGGTCAAGGAAGCGGTAGTCACCTCTAGACTCCGAGATGTGCTTCACCAAAATATATTCCATCATAGCCGGTCGAAGGATCTGATGCAGATACCAACTCCCGATCATCCATACCGCGCGGCCCAAGCTGTTGTCTTCCTGGGTTGTTCTCATGTTTCACAGTTGGTACTTTCCGTTTCATTATCATTATAATCTCGACACCATAGTGGGTGTCATTAGCGGTCCTCTAAAGTTAGAGAGGATTTGTCTCTTTGTATAGTTCTTTTGTTTTGTCTACGTGGTTCGTCATGTCTCTCCAAAGGAGACTTGTTCTTCATTATGATTAATGGATAGACACCATAGTGGGTGTCATGGTAGTCCTCCATGGTTTAGAGAGGAGTTCCCTTTATAGGGTTTTCTTTGTTTTCATAGTTCGTTGTGGTTCATCTCAAGATCCAAAAAACACGAGAGGGACTAAACTACTGTGTGCGCGCAAGTAATATGCCACAAGGATATATATAACCAACATATAAGCAAGACACAAGAAGCAATCCAATTTCATGCTTTAGTCTTATAGTCATTATCACACAAAGCACACAGCACACAAGCCGTGTAACACGGCAACATACGAACCACACATGTCCATACCTTATAACAGTTGTCACAGATACTTGCACAAGGGTTCCCCGCTGCTCGTGGGACTCGTTCCTGTAACGGTTGTTCGAGCGGGTTAGATCGTTCGATCATGCGTTATTGTTCGTAGTTCTATTCACAATGTTTAGCCTAATCTTAAGTGTTATAGTTGCCAATGTTGGGTCTACTTTATCCTTTCGGCTTGGATCCATTTGTTTTAGCCAACCAGTACCGTTCAAGGTAATTTGAACTTGCCCCGATTTACTTTTCCCCCGTACTCTCTCTTAGACTACTTCTAATTACCTTCCGCCTAGTTCGATACCTTAGGCGCAATTTATGTTACCGTTTTAACACAAGTCCTACTAACAAATTAATATACATTCTCGCTAGTTACATAGGTAGCTTGTCCTAGTTGTTTTGACCAAGAACCCAATATTTTCCCATTACTCATCTTATTTCTATTTTTCCAACATACGTTGGACTGAAACTCATATTTAACTTTCTTGCCAACGCTCATATCAGTTCTTTTTTCCAGCTTCAGCCCTTAATAGATGCTTAGGTTGTAATCTAATTTAATCACTCTTCTTATGATTAATCCAAGGTTTCCTAGCTCAATATCAACCGACCACTCTTTAGCTTTCTTCTTAACTTCTTATACTCACTCATAGTATTCTACCTCAGTTTAGCAATTATTCACACGTGCCCCCAGTTATCCGAACATCAGGCAAATGGTGGGGACTTGACCCATTTAGCGCATTCAACCACAGCTCACAAATCATCATGTTTTTATAACTGAGGCAAAAATTGAGGGAAAAGGGACGACATTGTCGGTCTGAGTGCAGTGGGCTAATCCCATTGTGAACGGGGTAGCTCTATTCGGTTTAGAGGTTGACAGAAGGAAGAATGAACAATGAATCAGTTCGTTATGCATCTCTGGAAGCAAGGATAGGAATGTCGACAGAGGTGGGCAGGAATAAGCCCGTGTATACAGGAAATTACAGAGAGGAAGAATAAAGCATACAGGTGGAGAGATTATATTTCTGTGTATGCTCCAGTACCCCCGTATATGCATATATATATACTAGAGTATGCTACTGTTTACTCCTATGTCCCTGTTACTCTAATAAGCTCACGTCTGGTATGGCCAGGAGAAAGCGAACAAAGTTCTGTCCCTCCCAATACAAGGTTGTTAATACTACTGGGTTTTTTTTTTTATTCACCTGAAGATGAAACTGTAGAGCTGAGATTAACTTTCGATTCTGCACTCTATTTCTTCTGTTTTTCTCTCTGATATGTTAACTTGTTTTCTCTAGCGAGCCCCTCTTGTTTACCCCTTAGTCTAACATGTTAGGAAGTTCCTAAACTTACCATTCAGCTACCACAATCTTAAATATGTTCCTGAACTTGATTATACAGAGAAGAGAAGTTGCAGAGTCTCACGCATTTCTGCGTTGGTTTCACTAGTAGTTTCATACAGAACTTTCTGGCTGACTTTACCCCTTATTTAACTCATAAGCGGGTGTTAACTTGGCTACTCAAAGGTTCGGAGTTTACTAGTTACTAATTTAAGAGTCTTAGCAAGGTTTCATCCTCAAACAAACCCAAGTCCACACTGTTATTCCTACTGCAGCAAGCTATAACCAGATTCCATATCCCCCCTCTTTTTTTTTTTGGTTCCTATCAGTACACTACTCTTGGTTTAAGCCTACTTATTTACAGCATCAATCTGGCCAAGTCTTCAGCACTGACTTACCCAAGTTGCTAGCAAGCTATCAGGTTAAGTAGACCTTAACACCAGTTATCAGTCTAGCGCATGCCCAAGCCTTAAAGTGTGACAATTCTTACTTCCATTCAAAGCCCAGTTCCCGTCAAAATTTATACCGATAATACCATAAACTCTAAACAATAATCTAACCCAGTTTTCTGCATTAACTTAACCAAGTTTTCAGCGCTAACACTTGGGTATTTATTCAGTTTGACCCGGCAGTTTGTCCTGATTATTTAGTGACCATATTCCCAGCACTCTCAACATATCTTATTCGGCTTTGATCTAACAAACTTTCCACTCTTAAAGCCACATATCAATTCTTATTTAACCCGTTTTTTTTTCTATCCATTTAGGACATGTTTACTAGATCACCTAGCATTATTTTCCTAGACAATCTTCACTCAAAAACTTCCAGAACAATACCTTATCTTCTCGGCAAACAGAACACACAATTTATAACCTAGTAGTTAGCTCCTAGAACATCAACTTTGTTAACCCAACAAACCAACATATAACCAAATTTCTGTGGGGTATTTACTAACTTAAACCAGCAGGTTACTCTCTCAGTTTTTTTTTTCGGCAGGACTCTCAATCATTTAATGGTATGAGTTTAGTCAACAACCTTAGGGACTCTCGGCTGGGTTTCTTCGTTGTTTTCCTTGGTCTCCCTTGAGCAGCTTCCGGTCCTAGTTCAGAAGGGACTCAGTGTTAGTCTCTTATGTACAGAAATTTCTCGTTTAGTTTCAAGCTAAAGCAGTGGTGATACTCAAGGACTCTCGGTTACATTCTTACCTTGAGTTAGGGAATGGTTTCTCTTAGGTTTCCCCTGAAACTTCTTGGCGAACTGATGGATGGATTCAAGGCTCCCTTCGGCCATGTGGCAGGGCAAGAAAATAGTTGGATTAGCAGCTTGTATTCTCATCCGCTTTATGAGGGAATGATAGATAAAGCGAAGACTAAGGTTTTAGTGTTTTACCTTGGTCAAAATAGAGGGAAATTTCCTCTTCCTTGGGGCCGTAGTCAGAACCGTCTGGGGTGAGTTTCTTGATGATCTTTGGCGCAACCAAGAGGAGCTTTCCCAAAGAGATTCAGGCATGCAGAAGGTTAGAAAAGGGGAGTGGACAACACAGAACTTCCAGACTTCAGAAACAGAGCATAGGGAAGGGATTAAACAGCCATAGTTCTGTTTTTTTTTTCTCATGCTCTTACCTTCGACAACTCGAGGAGGGAGATCCTTCAAAAAAAGACTTGCATGAAGGGTTTATGTGAGGAAAGGTGGAGGAAGTTAGAAGGATTTGCCCAAGGATCCATTTTTTTGAAAGAAATTGAACAAAGGGACTGAATCGGAGGATAGTTACGATCATTACCTCGCGCTGTGTCATATTCTGAGGACCGGTACAACTCATGCGCCAGTTCAAGAATCACTCCCAGACGCTTGCTTGTCGGTCTTGTGTTGTTCGATTCAAACCCGGTAATATACTCAGCCGCAGACATGCAAGGGGAAACATCAAAGAAGTTTGGGTTATAATAGAAATGCGAGAGGGAAACAGATCGACAAGGGGACTACTGGGCATTGCTAGGAGACATTTCAGAAAGAACCAGTAGAGGAGGATAAGTTACCACCGATTTACCTTCCTCGGTTAAAACCATTCGCTCTAGATCGAGGAGATGCAACGTTCACCTCGGGAGCCAAGCGCCAGCAGATGAGGAACATCTAAGGTCCAACTCTGAGCTTGCGCAAACCATGAACAACCAAGGAAGTGAAAGGGTTGAGCGGGTGTTAAACGAGAGTTTCAACCAGAGAAAACCTGGGAACTTGAAGAACACATTGGGAGGAGAAATGGTCTGGAATGCGTAGGTTAAACCAACTGAATGTTTCTTTTTCTCTGGGTTTTCGCAAGGTGTGAGACGATGAGAGAAGTGCCGAGTGGGGTGGGTTTCTCAATCGGGGCACATCGATGCGAGAAGAACAGGGGTGACAGTTGCACTCCAGGGAATTTATTTCCATAGGGAAAACGAAAGAGTTACAGTGGGTTTATTCCTGTTTATTTCTCTTATAATCAAGCCGGTATAGTACAAGGTCGGGTGATTAATATTTTTACTTAACCGACCTAGTAGAGTCCTAGGAATGTTACTAACGTTGTTTCCATTATATTTTTTTATAATGGAATTTAGTAGTATACCGATAATCAGTTTGTTATCTATATCATAGAGTATAACCCGGTGAGTACAAGCCTTTATTCTATAATGTTACTCGTACAGGTTTATATATTATACCCTGGTAAGATATGTTATTCAGTACCCATGTTATTTGGGTACTCGTGTGATCATAATTTATTTTAAACTTCACAAATTTTAAAGTGATAATTATTTGGGGTATTTCACCCACCAACCTCAAATATTAATTCTCCAATAAACTCAACTACATACTAATTGTTTTTTTTTTAATCCCAAATTACCAACCCTTTTAAACATTTAATAATATTTTTTTCTTATTAGCCTTTTATCAAATCTATCATTACTGACTTATTACTTATCAATTCATCATTTTTCTTTACAAACGATCCGTTTTATAACTTAGTCATCCTGTATTAATATATTTATCCCTCTCTCTATAATCTCTCTTTTACCTTACTCTATTTCACAAATTTTAAATCCTACAATCACTAAAAATTTGAACCACTTATCAAACCATAAAATTCTCAACTTACACCATAAATAATAGCAATTTTTATTTAATTACCACAACGACTTGTTACCCACTTAATCTCAAAACCACTTAATTTGTTATACACTTGTTAATACAACCATTTTTATTTGTATATTTTTTTTACTGCTCGTTTACTTTTGAGTTTGTTTCTTAACCCAAAACATTATTCCAAAAATTCCTATACTCACAAACCAGAATTTTAGCGCTACTAATATCTAACCCAATTACTTTGTTTAATTAGTTAGGATTAAGATTTTCTTTTTGCTAATCTCTATCTTTTTTTCCTTCAGTTCTCACACGGTGCCCAACAGAAGAATTTAAAACTTCTTTTGTTATAACAGTAGAGGAGAAGAAGAAGACAGAGTTGGGTATATTACCGGTTGCAGATATGAATTGTTTTCAGTCCTGTAGAGTCTGGTGTGCAAAAAGCAGATCAATGATTTGTTGCTGCAAAGGCGCTTGTACAAGAAAGCGATGAAGAGGAGTGTAGGCGGTTCTGGAATGGAAATGCTTTCGGTCCTCCCTTCAATTTGGTGCATGAGATCAGTGTAATGGTATGAAATATACCATGCGGAAGGTTAAAGTCTCTACCGAAGGCCTGCTAGCGGAAGGATTACTATCGGAGACCAATTGTCGGAAGGCCTGCTACCGAAAGGCCCCGATGCGGAAGGATCTACCAAAGAGAGTCTACCGGAGGCCAATTGTCGGATGGCCTATCGATGGAAGCCCTACTACCGGAGGGATTATCGATAAAGTGACGGTCCGGAAGAGTTAGTCCAATGCGGAAGCAGTATTTCAGTCCGGAGACCCACAAAGAACTGATAGCTATGTTTATGTAACACCACCACATGTATAAGGGCAAAAGAGTAAACTTAATGATAGAAAGTCTATAAATAGGAGTAGAAGGGCTCATTTGTAGGGGACTCAAGTTAGAAAAGAGAGGGTTCATCCCCAAAAGCTCTCTAGAGTTGTAAACCAAAGAATGAATAATAGCTCTGTCTAGAAGTGGACGTAGGCCGGATCATTGGCCGAACCACTATACATCATGGTGTGGAAATTGTGTTGGGAGAGTAACTTCTGTCTGTTACATCTTCAATCAGGACTCCAGCGATATACAATTTCAGGGGTGCTGAAACAAGGGGATCAAAGTAACTGTATGTTTTTTGAAATATGAGAAGAAAACAAAGAGAATGTGAACGACGGGCTTGTAGGTATTTCCTGGAGTTAGGATTGTAACGGTGGGTGAAGAAAGTGAATTGGAGAGAGCGCTGTATGTATGATCCTCTCACCACGCAGAGTTGCAATATTGATGTGAAGAGAATGAAAGCACCAGTTGTTAAATTAACGTGAAGAGATGTGAAGAGGTGTGAAGAGAATGAAAGCTTCCTTTGTCAATTAAGTGAGTGAAGAAAATTGAGAGCTCACATGTATTATATATATTTCATAATGTGAGGAGAAAATAAAGGAGAGTATTTCAACCGTGAGTGAAAGATAAATTGCTAAAGTATTTATTTGTTTGTCAATTAAGTTATTGTATGCGGGGAATATGAAGAAGAGAGGCCAGCATATAAGTTTTATAATAAAAGAAAATGAAAGAGTAGAAGAGAAGCTATTATTTATGTTATATTTATTTTAATTGTTATTTTTTTTGTAACATGAGTGGAGGTAATATGAAAAGGATTAGAGAAGATTCATAATTAAATTAGCTCGTTAAATAACCTCTCAATCTTCCTCATAATAATCTATGTGTCATTTCATGTAATAGTATATAACATGTTACACCGATTTTTATTGTATAATTTACTTTTAAATTATCCCCTTAATTTAGAATTTCATGTTACGTTTGATAAATCTTTTTAGACTATGTATTTATTTTTTTATAAATATAATTGAGGTTCATTGAAACCTTAATTCATGTAAATATTTACTTAATCCATTTTTGCAACATGTTAGCCTTATATAATTAGACCTTAATTATTTTTATAATTATTAGGGATATTTCAAATATGATTTTATATTGACTTTTATGATCCAAACCAATGTTCCATATATTTCTAAAATCTTTATAATATAATTGGAGTGTCTCAAAATTTTCCCAAGATTATTGACTTATAAATCTTATTATTAAATTCATAGTACCCTATAAAAGTTTAGTTTTCAATAGTATTTTTTTTTAGGGTTCAATAAAAGAAATCCCCTAAATTAATTTAGATTAATTTATGGGGTATTTCATTGTGACTTAGTGAGTTGTCTTATAAGTGGTTTGCCTCTAGAGTTTGAGTCTGCTAAGATTAATCTAATGCTGAGAACAAATGCTATTACTCCTAATGCTCTCTATGGGCAGTTGCTTATCTTTGAATCTCACCTAGCCCAACAGACTTCTGATTTGCTTAATGCTACTCAAATTACTGCTAATTTCACTCAAACCAGCACCTATCAGAATTCAGGAAATTCCTACAGGGGCAGAGGTAACAGAGGTGGCAGATCCAACAGGGGTAATTCTCGTGGAGGTGGTAGGAGTTATAACAAAGGAAACTATCAAGGCCAAGTCCAGGGCAACATCTGTCTGGCAAGGGAGATCCTAGGATCCAATGCCAGGTTTGTAATAAGTATGGCCACTCTGCTCTATCGTGCTACAAAAGATTCAACCATAGCTATCAAGCCCCCTCTCCTCCAAAGTTTAATGCAAATGCTACTACCACTGATCAACCCTGGTATCCTGATAGCTGTGCAACCCATCATTTCACACATGATTTCTCCAATCTGAGCCTAGACTATCAACCTCACAGTGGAACAGATGAGGTAAATTTTGGAAATGGCAGCTCTCTACCTGTTAAGGCTTAAGGCAGTGGCATTCTTCCTACCCCATCTGGTTATCTCTACTTACCTCACTTGCTTTATGTTCCTAATCTGAATAAGAGTCTAATCTCTGTGCGCCAACTTACAGCAGACAACAATGTTTTAATTGAATTTTTTCCCACTTTTCTTTGTTATTAAGGATCTGGCCAAGAAGACTATTCTACTCAGAGGAGGGGTTGATCATGGTCTATATCAGTTTCCTGGCACTACTACTCTATTGAATAAAGGCCCACAAGCTAATGTTGCAGAAAGAACCAGCGCAAAGATCTGGCATCAAAGATTAGGACATCCCTCTGATAGGGTTACTAATCACACTATCAAGTTTTTTAATCTTCCTGTAACTAAACATGCTGGGAATTTGACTAAGTGTCATAGATGTTTTATGGGAAAGATGCATGCTCTACCGCATCATACTTCTACTACTGTTTCTAGCAAGCCTTTTGAGTTACTTTTTCTAGGGCCCTCTCATGTGGTTTCTCACTCTGGGAACAAATATTATCTATCAATTGTGGACGATTTTAGCAAGTTGATCTGGATTTTCTTTCTCACGGCCAAATCTGAGGTTACTACAGTTTTTACAGCATTTCTGAACCTGGTGCCAAATTATTTCAGTTCTACTGTGCAAAGCATTCAAGTGGATGGTGGTACTGAGTTTAAACCACTTAAACCTCTTCTCAGCTCTAAAGGAATTACACTAAGAGTTACCTGCCCTTACTCTCATCCCCATGGCTCAGTGGAAACTCGCCATAGACAGATTGTGGACAAGGGTCTTTCCCTCTTGGCCCAGGCTTCTCTGCCTCTAAAATTCTGGGAGAGGGCTTTTCATACTGCCATATATCTTATAAACAGGGGCCCCACTCCTATTCTAGCACAAAAGTGCCCCTTTCAAAAGTTGTTTACCACTGTTCCAAACTACTATATTCTTAGAGTATTTGGGTGTGAATGTTGGCCTAACTTGCACCCCTACAACTCCAACAAACTAAACTCCAGATCCACAATTTGCTCTTTTTTGGGTTATGCCCCAAACTACTCAGGCTACTTGTGTCTAGATATGACCACTCAGAGACTATATACCACCAGAGACATCATTTTCAATGAATCTTCCTTCCCCTTTTCTAAACACTCTCCTTCGCACACCTCCACTACTTTAGAGAGTTACTACTTACCTCCTGCTACCTCCTCCTCCTCTCAACCCACAAGCTGTTACACCACACCCTCACTCTCTTATCCCCTCTAATAACTTCTTGCATGCTGCCACCCTAACTTCTTCTACACCTACATCTACACCTTCTCCTACCCACACCACATCTCAAATATCTACTCCCTCATCTAACCCATCACTTACACCCACCACTGCTCAAGGCCATTTCCCTGCTCACACATTATCTCCACTGTCTAAGTCCTCCCCTATTTCAAACTCTCATTCAGTTCCTTCACCTAGCCCTTCTGCTTCTTCCCATCACTCAGTAGACCCAACTCCTTCACCACCTAATCCAGTCCCTCCTCCTTCCCACCCAATGATTACTAGGGCTCGTGATCATATAAGGAAGCCCCTGCTGTGCACAGATGGAACAATGCCATGGCATACTACTCACTCCTCTGAATTGATTCCTGAAGAACCTACTTTCAGGCAAGCTATCAAGCACAAAGACTGAGTTGCTGCTATGCTAAGGGAGTTTCAGGCATCGCAACATAATCACACTTGGACCCTAGTTCCTAGACCTCCTAATATTCCCACTCTTGGAGTTAAATGGGTGCTTAAAACGAAAAATAAATTAGATGGGTCTATTGACCGCAGGTTGGCCATACTTGTGGTAGGGGCTACTCTCAAACTGCAGGGGTTGACTATGAGGAAACTTTCAGTCCTGTCATTAAGCCTACCACTATCAAGTTGGTGCTTACTCTAGCTGTAATGAATCACTGGCCTATTAATCAGATTTACACAGACAATGCCTTCCTACATGGTAAGTTAAAGGAACAGATTTATATGGAACAATCCCATGGGTTTACCCATCCTCATTACCCCAATCATGTTTGCCTACTTCACAAATCAATCTAAGGCCTCAAGTAGGCCCCTAGAGCATGGTTCTCTAAGCTAAGTGACACTCTGCTATCTCTTAGCTTTTATGCTTCTAATGCTGACACCTTTCTGTTCATCTACAAACATGGTCATGACACTCTATACATCTTGATATATGTCGAAGACATTTTGATTACAGGATCTTCCCCCACTCTAGTTCAACATTTTATACACAGAATATCATCTGTCTTTCCTGTTAAAAATCTTGGCCCCCTATCTTACTTTCTGGGTATGCAATTTCATAGATCTACACAGGGACTGTTCATTAATCAGTCTAATTATATTTCTACCATCCTGCAAAAGGAAAACATGACCAATTGTCGTCCAGTTCACACACCTATGACCTCTTCCTCTTCTCTAGTTCCTGACACTACCCCCTTTGAAAATCCCACTCTCTTCCGCAGTACTGTGGGTGCCTTACAATATCTCTCATTGACTCGACCTGATATAAGTTTTTCGGTCAACAAACTTTGTCAAGCAATGCATTCACATACCAATTCTCTTCATCAATCCCTTAAACGCATACTCAGATATCTCAAACACACAAAATATCTCTGCTATCACATATCCCGACACTCTCGACCTTTATTATTTGTCTATTCTGATGCCGACATTTTTACAAAGCCGTTGACCGGCTCTAGATTTTCTGTACTTCGCTCCAACCTCAACCTACTTCAGCTTGGAGCGTGGGGGGCTATTGGACCGAGTTTTAATTCTGACCAACATCGGCCCAGTTGTGCTACAGATTTAGAAACTGAACAAGATAAAGTTAGTCCTAGTTGTTCTGGCTCATAAGGCCCACTCTTGTAATTCCATTACAGTCTGTCTCGTGTACAGTCCATTTTACCCTTTTACACTGTACATCTCTATATATAAATAGCGCTAGGGTAAACTTTGTAATCACTTTAGCCGACACATTTACAATAATATACACAGAGAATATTCATCGTTTTCCTCTCATTCTCTCTACCCTATCAGTGGCTTCGTACAGCCCATTCTAATTTCAACAACTTATGCGGTCTTAACTATCAATAACAATAATCTCTTGCATCACAACAATTATTTTTATGTTCTTTACCCCATAGATAAAGCTACATTGGCAAGGTGAAACATCCTTTGTTAGATAATTCATTCTATTAATACTAATTTAGGTAATTAAAACCTTTCGCTACGTTACAATATCAAGTGTACCTAAACCACAGTTCATTTAACCAACGCCCAATACTTTCAATGCAAGAACATTCTATAAAAATTACGTATTTTGTTTTCAAAATTTTCACGGGGCACCCCACCTCTCAGTCCGTCGCTGCATGTAACCCTAAGTCTAGGTAAATACAAAATGGTAGACCTGGAGAGCTATCAGCTGGCATTCTCTTAAAGTTTTACAACTGAACCAACTACATTATAAGTATCTATTATATCTATCTAAATTTGTTTATGTTCATTGTTATCCAAGAGGTAACAACATTTTTTATTTTACACAATATCTATACAATACACTCTTGGGCACGGGTTTTTTTTAATTACTTGGGTAAGGTTTTATTTCATCAACATTTACATAATTTTACAGCTTTATACATTAACTACAACTCCTCGGGGGAGAGAGAGAAAAAGCTCTCTCCTCTCTCTTCTCATTCCTCCTTTTCTTTTGCTTTCTCAGCCCATTTCTTCAACTTCATCCTCAAATATTTCTCTTGAATCCTAGTCAAATAATTTAGTTTTTACTACCAACGTGTATATCTCGTCAAGAGCTTTACGTTGAGCATATTTTTTTTTATGTTTTCGGTGTAAAGTCAGAAGTGGATCTACCTCGCCTCCAACCTTGCTCCACCTTCTTCGTCGCTCGACCGACACCTCGTCCCCACTTCACCACCTCATCGCCGTATTACCTCATCCCCGCCTCACCACCATCTTCATCGCTCGGTCAGCGTCTGAGATCCGGCTTCTAGGATCTAGCTTCCTTTGACTTGCTTCGTCTTGATCTGGTACAAATCCATTGAAAACTTTCAATCACTAACGTGTTAAGAATCTTTCAGGCTATCTACCCATAAAATTTGAGCTAAAAACACCGCCAAAAAACGCACGAACGCCACCATCCGTGGCAAGTCTGAGACCTCGGACGGACAACCTCGGACGGCGGCGGGAATTTAATTTTTAAAACATTTTAGGTTTTCTCAAATTATGTCCGACCCACGGACACCAAGTCCGTGGCCCTGGACTCTTTAGTTTTTTGTGTTTTTGTAAATTTGACTTTTATATTTAATTAGATTAACTAGGGTCCATGGGTTCGGACGTTAGGTCCGTAGCCACGGTCAGAACAAAATTTCACCGAATTCGAATACTGAAACCCTAGTTTAGGTAGTTTTGATTTCCACTTTAATTTTTGGTCAAAGAATATCAAAATTTTAAAAAAAATCAAAAACTTGTGCACCTAGATAAAACAATCTCGTAGTAAGCTGTAAATAACCTAAGTAGAGGGAAAACGACCTAGGAAGGGTAATGAAAGTAATTTGAACCCTGAATAAGTCAAATACCAAGCCCCCGAACCCGAACTCTCCTTTCCTAATTTACCCTAGGTTAAAAATTATATGGTAACTCTGAATAGGTTCTAGTGAGCTAGCTTAGGTTTTAATAATTAATGACACAGTTATTAATCTTAGGTTATAAGTGGACCTAGAACCCGATCAGATCCTAATCAACCTTAATCAACATAGAATAGTGGTTCAAAAATCTAGGCTCACAGCTACCTTGATCAAGAACTGTTTAACCATGAATAATTCAAACACTTTCACCGATTCACAATAAATGAAAGTGATCAACTCAGAATTAGCATCCATTCTTTGTGAAACAGAGCTTAGTGAATTGCATGACTCCACCAACAAAGACCATTTGAGCCCCAAGTTGAAGAAGATCCTCCACTGAGAATAGACATGCTAAGGTAGTGACCGAATTGGATGACGTTGTCAAACAACTTCAGCTAAGTCGGCGCCGTGTTCACATGCATTGTTAGGAATATGGGTATCCATTGGTTCATACTTTCCTTTGTTGAAAGCATGATTATTAGCATGCATGGACAAAACAAGCGCTTCTATCAACAATCGCCTTTAGAGAAACCTGACATCACATGCATCATTCAATTCTCTAGCTTCGTTGTTGGCGTGGCTTTATGATTTCGGCAGCAACCGAATTCAACATGTGTTTCTTATCCTCCCTAACCAAAAAGAAGGTGAAAACTACCGAAGGAGAGAAGATGATTTGGAAGTAGACTTTATGTTTGTGGATAAAAGGGAGGTAAGGAAAAGAAGAGATAGGAGAGAGTGTTGCACCCAAGGGTCAACATTATGCATTTCCAAAGTGGAAGTGAATACTCTTTTTTTATTTTATTTTTTTTCGTTAAAGATGAAACCATATCATTAGATATTAGAAAAAAAAAAGGAAGGATGGTTCATATAGGCTATCAGAGCAAGCCCTAGATACCCAGATGAGTAGTACATCAAAGGATGCATTAGAGGCTGACCTAACCAAAACGAGCTCATAAGGCTCACCATCCAGCCCTTAAACCAAAACGGGCAAGTTAGGGAAACATTGCAGACATAGTAAAAACTAAAAACCATCAAAAGCAAACTAGAGTTTAAGTATAAATTAACAGTACTTAAGTTAGAGAGGTCACGAAGCAAAGGGCACAGGACCTAAGCATGGCTGGCATAGGTGCCCACCACCATCCGCAGTCGGTACCTTTCTAGAACATCATTTTTTGCAACCCCTGGATATCCCAGGGGTTGCCCCACTCAAGGTAGACACCTCATTTGGATAGTTACTCAAGTCAATCACCAAAGAACCAAGAGACAAATGAAGATCCCTAGCTTGGGCCGGATATTTTCTCTTTCTTTCTATGCGGATAACCCCTATCGTGTTTCCAAACATCCTTCAAAGAACTAGCATCTAGGTACTTGTCCAAATTGCTCTTCCTTCCCCCATGAAACCAAGTCACTAGTCTGGCTTTGAACTGGACAATCCACTTAAGATGGCTCATTAACCAAGTCATGAATCTGATTATTTGGACTCTGGATCGGCCGAGTGGGGCTGACATTCAACTCCTGCTTGAGACGTCCATAATTTTGTTGTGGAGCGGGGAGGTCACTTCTAGACTTTGCATTTGCTCCCAAATCATAGTTGAGCACCTGAGAGGGTCGAATTGGTGAATCTGGGTCAAGACAATGGGGGTGGATCCCCCTCATCTGCCTCCTCTTGATCTACCAAGGAGGACCTGTCAAATCTAGTGCACGGGTATTTACCTAAATCCTCTATTGTCTTCCAAAACCCCTCGTCGTCCTTATCCAAAGCTTTACGCACAATGTACGGTGTGAAACGTATTGCAGCAAGTGTACTGGTTTGTCGTAGCAAGTTTTCCTAGGTAGTATTCTCTAGGTTATCGAACCAAAGGAGGTTGTGTCTAGTTTGAGTCTTTAATCTACTAACTAAAAAACTATAGAAAAACAACAATAATAATTGGGGGTTTGATTGCAGAAATTAAATAAACTAAAATAAAAGCAATTAAAAGTGAGTTTCTAATAAATCTAAAAGGGTGAATCCTGGTTTACTACTTCTCCCTAGTTTATCAATTCTCTTCCTGAGTGTTTTCTAAATTCTAGATTGCAACCTCAGATCTAAATTAATCTAAAACCGGTCTCCCGCAAGATAGATCCTTACTAGCAATTCCCAAATCCTAACTCTCGTTACGAATTTACAAATTAACTAGTAGCATTAACGGTTCATCTGGTTTCTAGTCAGCTAATCCCTAGGAATTGTCATCTATAGTTTCACTGGTAATATTCCTATGGTCTAATGAACGCCGCAATTCTCACTTGTAAGCAATTCATACCAAATAAACTCAAGCAATAATTAATCACAAGAGAATTCAATAATAAACTAGGAATAAAACTACAAACTATATAGAACTTGTATTTAACAACTCAGGAAGAAAAACAATAAAACTAGTTGTCCATAGCAAACCAAAATTCTAAACGACTACTCAGACATCGAAGACAAAGAAATAACAACAATGTAAAAGAGATAAAAAAATCATCTAATTATAGACGATGAATTTGGTCTCTAGCTTCTGCTCCGATCTGTCTGTGTTGCTCTCTCTCTGTCTCGACCTCGGCGGTGGCTCTGCTGTACTCGGCTTTCGAATTCTGTTTCGTTTTGTAACCTCGGCTAGGGTTCCTCAATTCTGTATAATTCGTCTATGTGTATTACCGTGTCCAAGTCGTACTGCATGGGCCGGTCCAGGAATGTCCACGTTTTGCTCGTCAGTCTCCATTGTACGTCAAAGACGCCGCCGATCATCTTCATTAAAGTGCAGCCCACTTAGAATCAAATTACATATCACGTGGGTCTCTATTCCAAGATTGCATGGCCCATAAATAATGATGATTAATCATCATCAATTAAAAGCAACAAACTGGCATGATTAAATAAAAGCTAATCACGTGCTGCTTTTGTATATATTTTCAATCCCTTTTTGTCAAACATTTGCAACCCACCAAATCACGTGTCCATATATGAATGCCACCGTACAATGTATATATATAGTTATATATACTCGGACATTTTAACCTGTTTTAGCATAAAATCACATGTGAGTAATAATCTAAACATTTAATATAATTAAGCATATAAGTAAGGAATTTATCATATAAACCAATAAAATATTAATCATATTAAGCATAGAAACATAGATAAATTCCGCACTTATCAAATACCCCACTCTTAGTTTTTGCTTGTCCTCAAGCAAATAAAGAATATAACTACTCCAAACCGAAACATCAAACTCCGGGATTAAATATAAGCAGAAGGAAAACAAGCAAAATGACAATAAGAAAAATCAATCTGCTCTAAGCCATCAGTTTTCGCAAACAGTGAATAGAGAACAATTTTTATAAAAGCATGAATAAACTGAATTGCAGAAACTGAAACACAAATTAGCTTAGGATCTTCCACCAATCTCATTCCATTACCATTTGGATGACAAGGGGTGTGAAGTAATGCCTTATTCCGCAATACCTTTCAACACCACGCACTCATGATCAAAAATAAAAAAACTGCAATTAAATATTTCGTATGCAAAAAAATTTCTTCATCAAGAAATAAAAACAAACGATTTATTTAATTAATTGCATAGTTGTTCCTTCACCCAGACTTTTCTCTTTATCCATGTAATGGCTTTAGGCCAACTATCCCAGATCACAAGACCTTAGGTAGATAGGTGATAAAACACCCCGAGGACTTAATAACCAGATAAAAGAGGTCTGATTTGGTTTAGGAAATTTTTGATCAGAGGAGTACCTTGCTTTTTCCTTTCATTCCAAACATTCATATCATTCCCAAGATCCAAAGCTAAACATTTAGTCTCCACAATCAGCCAATCCATCAAATTTTAGTGAAAATAGAGTAAATTTAAGAAAAACAATTCCGGACAGACAACTTTTAAGCAGAAAGATTTTTAAGGTTGTCATCAGGCTCAATTTCAAACTTCCACTATATTTTCACCTAAAATTCAACATTTAACGGCAAAGAGTAGCATATTATTCATCACCTGAAAACAATCAAAAACTAGTGGTCTGAAGTGATAACTGAAGGTCACTCCCTACCCCACACTTAAAATTAAACAATGTCCTCATTGTGGGACAAGGCAGGAGTGAAAAACTCAAAGCTCGCAGAAAAACAGTTATGTCTGTAGGAATCACAGGAGAGCAGTCATTAGCAAAACTAAAAATTAAAACAAAACAATTAAAACTAGAACTCCTCTGGATTTTGTTGTTACTTCGTATGTAGAACGACCCCACCCCACACTTGAGTTTTACTCAAGTGTTGCAGCCTGGTTGCAGCATCCAAATGAAGCATTCATCTGAAAGAAAGACACTAAAAGCAACCAAAAACTAGAAACGAAGTTAAAAGATAATAGACAACAAAGCCAGGAAAATAACTACAAAAAGAAATTATAGCTGAAATTAAAAAGAAACAAAATAAAATATAACGCTGGGTTGCCTCCCAGCCAGCTGCCCTTCTTTAATGTCTTTGGCTAGACGTGTCTCATTCTCTCAAGAGACTCCAGATGATTGAGATGTCTTTGGAACCCAGCGACAAGAAGTTCAAGAAGCTTCCAAAACTTGTTTCGAAGACCTACCAGCATAAAATAGTAGTTGCTCACCCTCTGCATTCAAAGTGATCGTACCGTGAGCAACTTCGATTCGAGCGTCGGCTGTTGCTAGGAAGGGTCTTTCAAGGATGATAGGAAATGTTGGATATGCAGCCATGTTGAGTACGACAAAATCGCAAGGAAAGTATAGATGCTCCACCTTAACCATCACATCCATAGCAATCCCACAATAAACCATTGAGCGATCTGCTAGCTGAAGCGTCATTCGTGTAGGTTGTAAGTCCCCAATCCCAAGATTTTCAAATATAGTGTATGGCATGAGACTGATCGATGCTCCCAAATCAGCAAGACAGTGGTCGAAGTCAATGTCTCCTACTCTGCAAGGAATTGTGAAACTTATAGGATCTTTGCATTTTTCTGGTAGGCGCTTTTGTATGATCGCTGAACAAGTTTCTGTAAGCTGAATAGTCCCTGTCTCAACTAACTTTGCCTTATTAGATAAAAGCTTCCTTAAATACTTGGTATAGTTAGGCGCCTTCGCAACTAATTCAACAAAAGGAATATCAACAGATAGTTGACGAAGTAAAGTAAGAAACTTATCAAACTCACTATCCTCCTTGGAACACTTGGTTCTGTTTGGGAAGGGAACTGGAGGAGAAACTTCAACTGCAGGTGGTGTAGGTGGAGGAGATTGGGTGGTTTCGCAATTACGCTCATTCTCTAGCACCGGTTCCTCTATATTCACCACCTCAAGCTCAGTAGTTTTACCTTTACCACTCCTAGTAGTTACCTTCTTCACCGTTTCCTTTTCCTGCAAAGAAGATTTTTTAGCCAAGGTATCATCCACCAGTTTAGCATAATTTGGCATAGACTTAAGCACATCAGAAAAAGGCATATCCTTAGTTAATTTCTTAAAAATTTTATGAAATTTTCCAAGCTGTTCATCAAGGTCCCTTTTCTTTAACCTGTCAGGAAAAGGAATAGGTTCTTCAAATTTACGATTAGAAACAGAAGAGTAAGAAGGTTGAGTTGCAGGAGACTCCTTCTCCTTTGGTGTTTCAAAAACTTTACTAAAGTCCTCAACCTCTTTTCGAACCGGCTGAACTGCAGCAACAAGTGGAGCATCATCTTCCACAACAGAAACAGCTTTGACCTGCTCCCTTGGGTTCCTCTCAGGCTGACTTGGCAAAGCACCAGGAGGACGCTGAGCAAGTTGTTGTGCAAGTTCATCCAACTGCTTCTCTATTTGTTATTTATCTTGTCTTGCTCTACAAATCTCATAGTGGTTGACTTGACAAATTCATTAATTGTAGCCTCTAAACTTGAAGAAATGCCAGCTCCACTATTGTTCACCTGATTATTCTGAGCCAGCCTTGATTGAAGTTATTATGATATCTTGGTTGTTGTTGGTAATACCCCTGATTATTCCGATCGTTGTAGAAGTTTCCCTGTCTGTTACCCAAATAGTTCATCTCCTCATTCTGATGTGGGGTACACTGACACATACTAGAATTCCTCCCACAAAATTCACATGGAGGTAATGACTCAGAAGCAGCCGGCACATTTGATGTCGAACTCATGAAGGCACACATTTTCTCAAACTGTTTCGACATACTCTTCATCCTAGCAGCAAGGAGAGCATGTGAATCTGCCTCATAAATACTTGCAACTTTCTTTGGAGGAACTACAGAGGAAACTCTAGCACCACCCCACTGATTAGCTGAATTTGTCAATGTTTCCAAAAGCTCTTTTATACGGGCAATGGGCAACTCCATAAGGCTCCCACCAGCACAAGTATCCACCAGTATTCGGCTCTGGGGGTCCAAGTCTTTATAAAACGATTGTAAGACTACTTCTTCCCCCAAGCCATGGTGAGGAACTCTCCTAACAATTCCTTTAAATCTTTCCACGCTTCAGGAAGAGTTTCACCACTGTATTGCTTGAAATTAGTAATTTCCCCCCTCATTGTCAGCATACGAGAAGGAGGAAAATACTTTACCAGAAAAGCATTAGCTAAATCGGTCCAATTGGTGATACTGTTGGGCGCCAAAGAATTCAACCTCTCTGTAGCTCGATCTCTCAGCGAAAATGGAAATAGGGTGAGACGAGCTACCTCTTGTGATGCTGGAGTAGAACAAGCTCCAACCAATCGCAGGAAAGATGTAAGATGAACATATGGGTCCTATGTGACTGTCCCGCTGAACTGTGGAGCATTCAAAACCATTGTGATGTAGTGGGTTTTGAATGTCCATTCAACTCCAGGTGGTAATGCAGGGATCACTATAGGTGACGTGAGTCCCTCTACACTAGGACGAGTGTAGTCATTCATCCGTCTCTCCTGGTTGACAACTCCACTCATGTATGTTTTACCTTGAATAACCAGATCAAATGGTGGTTCTACAGAACAACTGATTTCATCCTCTTCTGACAACTGTAGAACCTTTTCCTCTTCACCTCCTGATTCCAGATTAAGATTCTGACGAATTCTTCTTGCTAATTTGTCAATTTCTAGACCGAGCTAAAATTCTGGTTTTCCTATAGAATGAGTAAAGACCATAAAAAACAATTAAAAGAAAAATAAAATACTAAACTGGTTAAAATAAATTAAATACACTATAATTAGAATAAAAATAACAACAAAACTGAGTCAGAAAATTAATACCAACTAACCTACTATAAACGAAAATAAATCCAGACTAAATAAAATTAAACGAATTGAAATAAGGTAAAAACAAAATAAAAGTAATCAAATTAAAGATGAAGTAACATAAAGTAACGTCTAAGTAAGTAGAAAAAATGATTAAATTAAGTATAAACAAAATTGAATGAAAACAACAAAATAAAATCAAACTAAATGAAATCCTATCAATAAAAATAAATAGGAATCAAAATAAAAATAAACAAATCAAGGAAAAATTAAAATAAAATAAAATCAAACTAAAGAAAACCAACACAAATAAAATTAATAAGAACAAAATTAAACAGAACAATAAATAAACTAATCTAATAAAATAAAAATCCTAAAATAACTATAAAAATCAAAACAATCAAATAAACCAAATTAATTATCAAACAAAATAAAAATAAATAAACTAAAAAAAACAAAACAAAATAAATAAAAGAAAAATAAAATAAAGACTAAACTAAATAACCATGCCTCCCCGGCAACGGCGCCAAAAACTTGTACGGTGTGAAACGTATTGCAGCAAGTGTACTAGTCTGTCGTAGCAAGTTTTCCTAGGTAGTATTCTCTAGGTTATCGAACCAAAGGAGGTTGTGTCTAGTTTGAGTCTTTAATCTACTAACTAAAAAACTATAGAAAAATAACAATAATAATTGCGGGTTTGATTGCATAAATTAAATAAACTAAAATAAAAGCAATTAAAAGTGAGTTTCTAATAAATCTAAAAGGGTGAATCCTGGTTTACTACTTCTCCCTAGTTTATCAATTCCCTTCCTGAGTGTTTTCTAAATCTAGATTACAACCTCAGATCTAAATTAATCTAAAACCGATCTCCCGCAAGATAGATCCTTACTAGCAATTCCCAAATCCTAACTCTCGTTACGAATTTACAAATTAACTAGTAGCATTTACGGTTCATCTGGTTTCTAGTCAGCTAATCCCCAGGAATTGCCATCTGTAGTTTCACTGCTAATATTCCTATGGTCTAATGAACGCCGCAGTTCTCACTTGTAAGCAATTCATACCAAATAAACTCAAGCAATAATTAATCACAAGAGAATTCAATAATAAACTAGGAATAAAACTACAATCTATATAGAACTTGTATTTAACAACTCAGGAAGAAAAACAATAAAACTAGTTGTCCATAGCAAACCAGAATTCTAAACGACTACTCAGACATCGGAGTCAAAGAAATAACAATAATGTAAAAGAGATAAGAAAATATCATCTAATTGTGGGACGATGACGAATTCGGTCTCTAACTTCTGCTCCGATCTGTCTGTGTTGCGCTCTCTCTGTCTCGGCCTCGGTGGTGGCTCTGCTGTACTCGGCTTTCGAATTCTGTTTCATTCTGTAACCTCGGCTAGGGTTCCTCAATTATGTCTAATTCGTCTATGTGTATTACCGTGTCCAAGTCGTACTGCATGGGCCGGTCCAAGATTGTCCACGTTTTGCTCGTCAGTCTCCATTGTACGTCAAAGACGCCGCCGATCATCTTCATTAAAGTGTAGCCCACTTAGAATCAAATTACATATCATATGGGTCTCCATCTCTGTTCCAAGATTGCATGGCCCATAAATAATGATCATTAATCATCATCAATTAAAAGCAACAAACTGGCACGATTAAATAAAAGCTAATCACGTGCTGCTTTTGTATATATTTTCACATACGTGCGATGGTGCGGATGGTCCGCGTAGAATTTGAGTGCGGCTGGATGAGCTGGCACTGGCTGCTGACTGGGTTACTTTTTATTATATTAGTTTTAAATTATTGTATTTTTTAAAATATAAGTCCAAAATGTAAAAAAATTATACTATTATTTATCTAAATTCAAGCTCTTCAAAATAAGACCAAACATGGATATGTTTTGAGAACTTTAAAAATTTATATTAGTTACATGTATATATCTATATATTATCAATGAGACTTATGATTCATAACATCATTTTAATGTTCATAATACCACTTTTAATGAACCATAATATCAAAATTAATGAATCATATCTTCATTTTAGTGTATCATCGCAACCTATAAGAATAAAAAATTTTACACAATAATACAACACAAAATAATATTTGATATGTTTGAAAAATATGCGATTTGCCATATGAGGTTTAAAAATACACCATACAACAATAAACACTACAAAACATAATAATTTTTATCGGTTCTGAAGATTATTATCTAATTCAGCACTTATTAGTAAATGAATCATAATATCAATTTTAATGAATCATAATCAAAATTAATGAATCATCTTCATTTAGTGTATCATCGCAAACATATAAAAAAATATAAACAATATTTGGTATGTATGAACAATACATGATTCATCATATAAGGTTTAAATACACTATACAACAATAATAATCCATTACAAAACAATAATGATTTTTTATCGGTTCCAAAATTTGTAATCTAATTCACCACTTATTATTTAATGAATCATAATATCAAAACTAATGAATCATATATGATTTTAGTGTATCATCATACTCATGTAAAAATAGTTTTTTTTTAACTTGTTAAAACATATCAATGACTGGTCTTGTTTTGAAGAGCTTGAATTTAGGTGAACAGTGATATAATTTTTTTTCATTTTGGACTTATATATTAAAAGTTACAACAATTTAAAGTTAATATGATAAATAGACAACCCAGTCAGCAAAACAGTCTAGTCAACTACTGACTGGACTGCCATATCACCCAGTTCGCACGCTGTTATGCACGGCGGTCCCGTACACACGAATTTGCCATATTTTCAATCCCTTTTCGTCAAACATTTGCAGCCCACCAAATCAAGTGTGCATATATGAATGCCACCGTACAATGTATATATATATAGTTATATATACTCGGGCATTTTAACTTGTTTTAACATAAAATCACATGTGAATAATAATCTAAACATTTATCATAATTAAGCATGTAAGTAAGGAATTTATCATATAAACTAATAAAATATTAATCACATTAAGCATATAAACATAGATAAATTCCACACTTATCACACGATACGAAAACTTGAGGAATTTATAGTCCTTAAAATTTGGGCATTCCTTTGTAATATGGGTAAAAAAACCACATTCAAAGCGTAAGGGATGCATATTTTCATAAGAGAGTCGTGGAATTAAGGGAGATCCTTCCAACATAAATGGGATACATCACAAAACCGGCTTGGATATATCATGTTGGATTTTTGTAATACCATTATATGAGTAACTATCCAACAACTTATCTCTTAAACCATTCAAGCTTGAAAACTAGCCCCTTTTAAGTCCTTTGTCCTCACATGGGCTTAAAAGTGAAATGTCTTGTTGTTGTAGTAAACCCATATGCATCCTTATTAACCACTCACATTACTACTTATATCCTGATGTGGGATTGGGATATAACATACTCCCTAACTCAAAGAACGCGACGTCTTTGTTGCAAACATCCAAGTCCCATAGATCTCCATGGTAGTTCATCCCGACACAATCCCGAGTCAGCTTTGATACCATTTGTAACACCCTTATATGGATAAATATCCAACAACTTAGCTTCCAAACCATTCAAGTGTGAAAACTAGCCACTTTAAGTCCTTTTTCCTTGTACGGGTTAAACCTAATATGTCAAGTGTACCGGTCTATCGTAGTCAGTTTTCCTAAAGTATCTCTTCGGGTTATCGAACCAAATGAGGCAGTGTCTAGTTTGAATCTATATCTAATCTAACTAATAAACTATGGGGAAATTAACAATATTAAATTGGGGGTTTGATTGTAGAAACTAAATGAATAATAAAATAAAATAGATCAAAAAGTAATCTTCCGATAATTTTAAGAGGGAATCCTGGTTTACTACTTCTCCCTAGTTCATCATTTCCCATCCTGAATGTTTTTTTTAATTCTAGATTACAACCTCAGATATGAATTAATCTAAAACTGGTCTCCCGTAAAATAGATTCTTACTAGCAATTCCAAATTACTAACTCTGTCTCGTTACGAATTTACTAGTTAACTAGTAACGTTCAAGATTCATCTGGTTTCTACTCAGCTAATCCTGAGGATTATCATCTCTAGTTTCATTGATAGTATTCCTATGGTCTAATAAACGCTGCAGTTCTCACTTGTAAGCAACTCAAACTAGATAAGATCAAGCAATAAATAAATCACAAGAGAATTCAATATTAAACAAGAAATATAACTACAATCTGTATATAATTTGTATTCAACAACTCAAGAAGAAAAATAATGAACTAGATGTCCATAGTAAACTAGAATTCTGGCAACTTCTTAGACATGGCAGAAATGGAAACAACAATAATATAAAGGAAGAACGCCAATATGTGATGAAGAACTGATGTCAAAATCCCGTCCTACTCCACTATCTCCGATCTCCCATGAACTAATGTCTCTCTTTCTCTACAGGTCTTTCCCCTAACCACATATAGGGTTTGTGAATCTGGACAGCTTCAAAGATATGTTGCTCAGTTGATTTAGATTTCAATATATACTATGTTTCTCTATTAGAGAAACGTTGTGCGCTGCTACTTTTGTTTGGTCTGGGTTCACGTCTGGGTTATGTACCCGGACGTCTCACATAGCATTCATCTGTGTGACAGAATAAATGTGGTAGGGGTCTCCGTCCGACTCCAATACCTAGACCACTCACCAAAGTTGTCCGTGCGAGAACACTAGCCTGGTCCGGGTCTTTTCCCTGGATGCAAACTCGAACTAGGTGCAAAATAAGGCAGAAGGAATGCTCTGGTGTGGTCCTGGTTTATAAATCAAGACACATACCCCGACCACACCCAAATCTTGGCAGAATACCAACTATAAAATGCACCAGAATCCTTGTTTTGACTCCCGTTTAGATATATCTTGATAGTTAAGCTCTCGACACACTTTCTAAACCCTTTACTTCAGTATTTTACTTGTTAAGAGTAAAACCACAAGTAAAGCGAGTTCTTTGTATATAACATAAATTAACATATAAGTAAAATAATTTATCACATAATCCAATAACATATTAAACAAATTAAGCATAGAAATATGGATAAATTCCGCACTTATCAGTCCTCACGTGGGCTTAAAAGTGGAAGGCCTTGTTGTTGTAGTCAACCCATATGCATCCTTATAAACCACTCACATTACTACTTATATCCCGATGTGGATTGGATATTACAATTTTAACTCTCAGGAACTCACCACAAAAACAACCCTTGTCTTCATCAAAATCCAGAAAGGAGGCCAGATTTATAGAAAGGTGTTGATCGAATAACCTATGCTGGAGAATGAAGGGAACATTGTGAATTTGAATCCAGAGTGGGATGTACATGAATTCATGATCTTTTGGCACTCTCTTTGGATGAAGTTGCTGCATTAGAAGAAGTAGATTATCGAAAATGTAAGGTCCTTGACTAAAAATTTCATTGATATTACCATCATTACCGAGCTCAAACACGTAGAGGTTCCTCCAACAGCTCTAACTTTGATCTGGCCATGCAGCTGCCAATTTTGTCGAAAGTCCCTTCCAAAGCGTGAACATCCATGGATCGAGATGTGAATAGCTTCACGAGAATACATCGCTCATAATTCGGGAAATCAGCTTGGCCCAACAAGTCATCCACATTCATAAAGGAGCCTTCATCCTTAGTGATGAAAGATAAGCACATCGGGTAGCTATATCGTCCACATGCTCATCGCGTAGGGTGTCTTCATTGTTAGATCGAAGGAATTGCCGTTCGGGCGAACTAGGGAAGGAGCTGCTGTGTGCGAGTGTGAGCCTCGATTATTAAACCCTATCCTTGGTTGATTCGAGTTGATTAGGATCTAACCGGTTTTTAGGTCCACTTATAACCTAAGTTTAAACTAAGTCATATAACCATAATTATTAAAACCTAAGCTAGCTCATTGGAACCTATTATGAGTCGCCACCTAATTTTAACCTAGATCAAATTAGGAAAGGAGAGTTCGGGTTCAGGGGCTTGATATTCGACTTAATTAGTGTTCAATACTTTCATTACCCCTAGAAGTCGTTTTTTCTCTCACTTAGTTTAATTGGCGGCTTACTACGAGTCGTTTAACCTAAGTGCGTGCTTCTGATTTTTTTGTATTTTTAACATTGTTTGACAGAAAATTAAAGTGGAAATTAAAAATGCCTAAACTAGGGTTTCGGAGGTAGAATTAGGTCAAATTTTAATTATGTCTGTAGTCATGGACCTAATGTCCGAGACCACGGACCCCGGTTAACCTACTTATGCAGAAAAGTCAAATTTAGAGAAAATGAAATTTTGAAAAGTCCGGGGCCACGGTCCGTGGGTGTCAGTGGTCACGGACAGCCCGTCCGTGGTCCCGGACCATGCGTCCGAGGTCACGGACCACCCACAGATAGTGGGTTTTTGATGGTTCCCGACAGTGTTTTTAGCTCAAAATTTATGTACTTGTAGCCTGAAAGATATAAAAGACGTTAGTGATCAAAAGATTCTAATTTTAAGTCAGAATAATGACGAAACTTAGCTAACAAGTAAAGGGCATAACAAAAACGAACAACTATACAGAAGCCGGAAAGAGTTGGTTCGAACCCAAATTTCAATAGAAAGTCAGAAAGGTCATGGGAGTTAGAAAAGAAACTGATTCTTACCTATTTTACCTTCGGATTTGAGGTGCTTCTTCACGTCGGGATTCTTCGGAGGCTCCGATGATGCCGGTTCCAGATTGAGTTCAGCTGCTGGTTTTTTATTGTTATGATGTTCTTCACGTTTTGGAGGTGGTTTGGTTGATGTATGATGATTGTTGAAGTGTGGGAGTTGAAAAATGTGTTCAGGTGGTGATTTCGGGGGTTTTTGATGTGATTTTGGTGCTTGGATGTGTAAAACGTGGGGGACTTGTGACGGCTAGGTTTTCTGACTTTCTAGGGCTCTTGAGGTTCTGATTGATCAGGGATAAGGCTCCTTATATAGGCTTCCTTAAAGATAGAAAATCCGTAAAAACCGAGATTTACCGATGTTTTAGCTCAAGGACTTCCAAAAAGAATCTGACTATGAATTTAAACATGGTAAGTGGTATTTTTGATATTTCTAAAGTAGAATCGAATTTTTTTGATATTGGAATATTTTAAATTCAATTTCTCGTCAAATTCATCAGAAATTGCTAGAAAATTATTGGAAATTCGAAAAATCAAATTCCAACGCCATTATGCCCAAAATGTCATCCTCTATCATGGGTTAAAATTTCAAAGCATTTTGAATTGATTTAACCCTTCTTTGGAGGAGAGAGAAAGCCTATAGGGGGCTTAGGAGCCTTGAAAAATTACGAAATGCCCCTAGAGATGACTAAGCTGTCCCTAGTACTCTGAAATGTGCCGATCAAACAGGAAAACCCTCGCTACTTGACCAAACTAGCCTATTAGTAGAGACTCTCTACCGGGGTTGTAATTTTGGGCATAACAGATTGCCCCCCGTCAACTAGACTTGTAATGGAAATGAAAGGCTAGTTGATGCTTGAGTGATACCCTAAAATTTTGGATCTTAAAAGACCCCACATGCAATTGAAATCCGACATGTTGTGTCGAGCTGTTCTAAGGCGCTGACTACCTATGAGTAAAGTGGAAGGATGTCGAGCGATTCTAAGGCATCGACCACCTAAAGGTAAAAAGAAGTAATGTCGGACTATTTGTTGGCCAAAAATACATAGTGAAAATATATATACTTATGGGCAAAGAAAAGGCAAGTGCACCTAGTCGATGTAGTAAACAAGTGTCGTATCCACAGAGAAATTGGTTCAATTATCCTAGTCTCGGTATTTAATAAAAACAGCAATAGGGGTTTAGCCGGAGGCAAGCTTGATTGTTTAGGATCAGTGCAAAAATAATAAACACAGTAAAATAAGGTGAATTAATTGATATGGATGGAAAAGGTATCCTAGGATAGCGAGGGAATCGCCTAAATTACTTAAACAAATTTATAACCATGTCTCAATTATTTATTGTCTATTAGAGTTAATAAGGGTAAGTTACGAACTCTTAATAATAGCCTCAGTATTTTCCTACTCAATCTGAATGTTGATAAGTGTCCAAATGAGCATGTTTTATAGTGTATTCATATATTATATTAACACTTTTCTTGCTCATTTCTCCACTTCGGTTAGTTTTTCCTCTAGTTTATGTTTTGTTATTATCTCACAAATTTATTGTTTAAATATAAGGAAAACCAAGCTGGGAGTAAAGTAGACAAAGAGACGAACGCATAGACACAAACGGCTCAGAAAACGGAGTCCAAACGAAGAATGTAGAGCCGGTCAAAGTTTGAAGAAAATAAGTCACGACCACACATAAGCAACCGCATGGGCAACCGCCCCATACTGGGCGGACATCACACAAAGGCAACCGCCCCATACTGGGCGGACATCACACAAAGGACTCCTGAGGCGGACAACTCACGGAGACACACTTGTGTCCGCGTCTAAACAGGCGGACGCTGAGGCGGTTCCCATTGTGTCCGCGTCTAGCTAGGCAGACGCAAGGCGGACAAGACCAAAATGACCGCGTCCAGCTAGGCGGACACAGGGCGGACGTGAGACGTGCCAGTCTTCTTCTTCGCGACGTTCTGCAAGTTGATTCCGCTATCCATCTACTCCCGCACCGCCTACCTTAAATCTCTCACGCGTTTCAGCTCTGTCCCCTGCAATAAATGAGCAATCAATCTGCAAGCTCTTCCACATCTGCCTCCAATCCTCTATATAAACCCAGCACCATAACTGCACAATACTGCACCACGTACGACGAGAGTCTGAAGAAATCACACAAACAACACCACACTCCATTCTTCCATTTAATTCCTCCCGTAACACCATAACACTCCATCTTTTATTATTTTCACCACTTCACCACATTCACTCTCGTACTCAAACAGAAGCAGTATTTTACAAAGAGAGAAAGAGGCAGGCGAGTGCAGACCCGTTCTTCGCAAGCAGTTCCTGAATAATGACTATTTCAATCTTTACTCTGTTTTTATTTCTGTCGATGTCTGAGTAATTCTATATTTGTGCTTAGGATGGGTGTTTAACCCCAAAATAACTCAGCGTATTTATAATACCGAGTTTGCTTATAAATATTTGTTTTGTCTCTCTATTATTAAATGTTTAAGAACTGATCATTTTTACGCATTTACGGTTTCTCTAATTTCAATGATTTTGTAAATTAGAGAATAGACCACAAAGAGAGACAAACGTCAGATATCTCCTTGATTAGCAGATAAAAATCCATCGCTGTTATAAAAGAATTCTCGCTAAAGCTAATTAATGATTTAGACTTTTTCTGATTGTAAAAAGTCTATTGAATTAATTAAGAGTTGTCCTCTATGATTTAGGAAGGCCACAAGATAAAATTCTTAACAGACAAATGAGCAAACTAGGATTATATTAATATCTGAGTTATAATAGGGCGATTTCACCTTCCTTAGCACATTTTCCATTCACTTAATTCACAACTGTTTTTACTGTTTTTATTATTTCTGTTCTAATCCAACAACAAATCAAGCTTGCCTCCGGCTAAACCCCTTTTTACAGTTTTTAATTAACTACCAAGACTAGGATAATTGAACAATCTCTCTGTGGATACGACATTGTTATACTATTCCGAATAGGTTCACTTGCCTATTAGTTTGTTATAAATCTATATTTATTATAGTGTAGTTTTATCCCAACAAGTTTTTGGCGCCGTTGCCGGGGAGATTGATTCCATCAATTTCCCTAGTTTCCGGTAGTTCACTTGCTATACTGTAATATTTTGTATATTATTTTGTTGTTTGTTTATTCTCTCACATCTAACTCCGGACATCTAACTTTGGACATCTGACTCCGGACATCTAACTTTGGACATCTGACTTCGGACATCTAACTTTGGACATCTGACTTCTGACTTTTAATATTATTGTCATTTAATTTCCATTGTCCTTAACATTTAATTTCCATTGTCCTTAACATTTAATTTCCATTGTCCTTTAAATTTCTGTACATTAACTACTAACATTCAATTTTCTGTACATTAACTACTAACATTAAATTTCTGTCATTTAATTTTCTGTCATTTAATTTTCTGTCTATAACTACTAACTTATAATTTCTGTCTCTAACTACTAACTTATAATTTCTGTCATTTAATTTTCCCTTGTCATCTTATTTTCTGTCATTTTCCTCTTGTTAAAAAAATATATATAAAAAAAAAGAGTAAAAAAAAAATATATCAGAGCTGTTTAATTAACGTTTTTCAGCCTAACCAATATCTCTGCCTTTCTTATTCTATTTACTAACTAATTTCACAGTTTCTGACGAACCACAAGTTATCTTCTGTGCATGCCAAACACTCGAACCCGAGGTTCTCCACCTATCAGTCCGAGACCCGAACCCGAGCGCACTTTATTACAAGCACAAGAAACCTGAGAAATCAAGCCATGGCCGATAACGAAGTTATAAATGAAATGGACCATGCAAATCAACCAGAACACCGTGCCTATCTGATTACCACCAACCGGATACCGAAGGAAGAGCATCAGCCATAGTTCTCCCCGAACTAACACCGCTAGAACCGGACGATGGGCTTTCAAAACCCACTACATCACCGCCGTCCGGGATTTAGGCAAGTTTAGTGGAGCGAACCCAGATGAAGCCCCAAATCATCTGAGTCTCTTCCTAGACTTCTGCAATTCCTTTGGTCAAACCGGCAACGTCAAAGAAAGAATCTGTCTACAACTATTTCCTCACTCGTTGTCGGATTCAGCAAACAGGTGGTACCGAAGTCTTCCCTCCCGATCAATCACCACATGGCTGCAAATGGCCCAAAAATTCCTTGCCAAATACTACCCAACCAGTAGAACGAGGCAATTGATCGGTGAAATCAACACTTTCTGTCAGGAGCCAGGAGAAACGTTGTACGACGCATGGGACAGATTCAAGGATATGCTAATGAAGTGTTCCCACCATGGTCTTGACAATCAATCCCTCTGCCTGTCATTCTTCAACGGGCTGGATGATGGGAACCGACTACTCGTCAATTCCTCTGCAGGAGGAAGTTTCATGATGAAATCTCCTAAAGAAGGAATGGACCTTCTCGAAACCATGACGAGCAATACAAGACAGTGGACGAGATCCAAGGGAAGAACGCCACGAGCAGCAGGCCTACTCCACGTTGAGCCTACGGATCATTTATCAGCCCAGATCTCGTCCCTTGCAAAGATGGTGGAAAAGCTAACAACATCTCAAAACGAAATCGTAAAAAACAATAGCTTCCCCACCTACAAGTTCACCACCAGTTCCACCTACAGAAGGATGTGTCATATGCGCCGGTCCTCATGAAACCCATCAGTGCGAAGGTAAAAACCAGTACGAGGATGTAAACTTCATAGGAAACCGCCCCGGTAATTCCTACAACAATAACTTCAACAACAACTACCCATGGAGAAATCACCCGAATTTCTCATGGAAAAATAATGATCAGAACCAAGGAGGGCAGAACAACAATTCCAATACCTATCAGGGAAACAGACCCCAACCAAATTCTAATATGGGTTATAGAGCACAAGGTGCCCCTCCAGGTTTCCAGCAACAACAACAACCATCCTCAACCTCTTCTGATCCAAATGAGGAATTCAGGAACTTAATGAAAGGATTCATGACTACGACCCATACCAGACTCGTGGATCAAGAAGCCACTAACAGAAGGGTTGAAGCCCAGATACAACAAACCAACCAACAGTTGGAGCAAATCAGCCAGCAGCTTGCACAAAGGCCACCTGGTGCCTTCCCTAGTCAGCCAAATCCAAATCCAAGGGAACAGGCCAAGGCAGTGACGTTGAGAAGTGGTAGGCCGCTCAACTCATCTCTTCCCCGAGATGATACTGATAACCAAGAACAGCAAGCTCATGAGCCTCAAGAAAGAAGAAGAACAAAGATGCTGAAGAAGCCCCACCTCCTACGAAAATTATTCCGAGGAGAAGGAGCCCCTGAATCTACTCCTTCCTCTCTCACTAAAATTCTTCCCCCACTTCCTTTTCCAAACAGAATAAGAAAGAAAAATTTAGATGAACAGTTTGGAAAGTTTCTAACTCACTTCAAGAAACTAACGATTAATATTCCTTTTGCAGATGCTTTAAAACAAATGCCAATATACGCAAAGTTCATGAAGGATATCATCACCAACAAAAGATCGTTGAGGAAGTGGAAACTGTACACCTTACACAGGAAGTGTCAGCAGTACTTCTCAAGAGTCTCCCTCCAAAACTTGGAGACCCAGGTTTGCCAATTATTCCATGTTCCATTGATAATGTTGATTGTGGTAGTGGGCTATGTGATCTAGGAGCTAGTATCAATTTAATGCCACTCTCAACTTTCAACAAACTTAAGATTGGTAAATGCATGCCTACTTCTATTCAATTACAATTAGCAGATAGATCTTTAGTATTCCCAAAAGGGATAATAGAAGATTTGATTGTTACTGTAGGAACTTTTGTGTTCCCCGCTGATTTTATTGTAATTGACATGGAAGAAGACACTAGGGTGCCCTTAATCTTAGGACGACCTTTCATGAGAACTGCTAGAGCACTAATCGATGTTGAAAAAGGAAAAATCATTTTAAGGCTGCATAACGAAACTTTAGAATACGACATGTCCAAGGTTATAAAGAAACCCGCTCATATAGAAGACACCTTTTCCATGGACATTGTCGACTCTATTGTGCAGGATAATTCATCTGCTATTATTCGTAATGATGCTCTTGAAAATGCTTTAGTTGAATCCTGTGATAACCAACTAATACACCCTGACACAATCAAAATGGTAGCAGCTCTGGATAAAAGAAAATTATATACCAAACCACGCTACCCACCACCAGAACCATTAGAGCATTCCACTCAACAAATTTCAAAAATTCATGATGACCGTCCCACCCAACCGTTGAAGCCGACTTCAACATTCATATTCGATCCCGGATGACTTCATGTGAAAGCGTCTAGCCAAAGACGTTAAAGAAGGGCAGCTTTCCGGGAGGCAACCCGGACGAACTTATCTTTTATATGCTTTATGCTCTTTTAATTATCAGGTTCTCTTTCAATTTTGTTTTTGCTAACTATTAACCCCGTTTGTAGTATGGTTGCTTCTAGTGTCTTATGCAGGTGCAATTTCATGTCTACACCGCAACCAAGCTACGCTACTTGAGGCTGAAGCTCAAGTGTGGGGGAACTCCTATAACGCTAGCAAAAATAATCTCAGGGGAGTACCAGTTTCTTTAATTATGCTTTTATTTAAATAAAATATGCAGAGGAGAGTTTATGTGCTTAAATGATTATTCATGAGCTTTGTGTTCTCTCTTTTTTCTTTTTTTTTTATCTACTTACCGAAAAGGCCTTCTGAAACTTCCCTTGTTTTTCTGTGAACAATGAGGACATTGTTCAATTAAGTGTGGGGGAGTGTGCCCTTTTCGGTGACATTTTATGCTAAAATGCTTAATCTCTGCTTATCTTGCGTTTGTTCAAATTCAATATCGTGGACCCTTTATATGTGGGTTGTTCTCTTTAAGAATAAATACTGTTATGAATTGTGGGATAAATGGTATAAATGGTACAAATTCAAAAATTTTAAAATTTTGATTACTTTTGAGGAGCATTTTTATGCGGTGTGACCAAATGATCTGCAATGGATGGATTTTTATTACTCAGGGGTTCCTTCTGTCTTCTTTCTTAGGGATTGCTAAGGGGTGCTTCTCTGTCAAAAAGGAAAAAATAATAAATAAGGGACTTGCGAGACACCATTGGTAACCAACAAAGAGAGTTGAGTGTTCTTAAATACAAAGGCTTAATGCTTACATATTATCTTCTCATTCTTATGCAAAAGTGAAACAAATGCATAATTCTATTTTTCCTTTTGTTTTCTCCTCAATGCCCATTCTTGAGAGAAGTTGGCCATGGTAAAAGTCTCAAAGTCACCTAAACAAAAGAACATTGAAGTACTCCGGATCATACCCCGAAACTCTAATTTTTATTTTTGCCCTGAGTACATATGCCACCAGTAGGTGATGGATCACACTCCTCTAAAAAGTTTAAGATCATGTACTATTGACTTCTTTATCCTACCCTTCATAATAGTATTTGTTAATATTGAGCATTCCCTTCTTGTTTGGGTACATGGTTTTGCTTGAGGACAAGCAAAAGATAAGTGTGGGGGTGACCAAAAACTTGTTGGGATAAAACTACACTATAATAAATATAGATTTATAACAAACTAATAGGCAAGTGAACCTATTCGGAATAGTATAACAAGTGTCGTATCCACAGAGAGATTGTTCAATTATCCTAGTCTTGGTAGTTAATTAAAAACTGTAAAAAGGGGTTTAGCCGGAGGCAAGCTTGATTTGTTGTTGGATTAGAACAGAAATAATAAAAACAATAAAAACAGTTGTGAATTAAGTGAATGGAAAATGTGCTAAGGAAGGTGAAATCGCCCTATTATAACTCAGATATTAAATATAATCCTAGTTTGCTCTTATTTGTCTGTTAAGATTTTATCTTGTGGCCTCCTAAATCATAGATAAGGACAACTCTTAATTAATTCAATAGTTTTACAATCAGAAAAAGTCTAAAATCATTAATTAGCTTTAAGCAAGAATTCTTTTTATAACAGCGATGGATTTTATCTGCTAATCAAGGAGATAATATCTGACGTTTGTCTCTCTTTGTGGTCTATTCTCTAATTTACAAAATCATAGAAATTAGAGAAACCGTAAATGCGTAAAAATGATCAGTTCTTAAACATTTAATAATAGAGAGACAAAACAAATATTTATAAGCAAACTCGGTATTATAAATACGCTGAGTTATTTTGGGGTTAAACACCCATCCTAAGCACAAATATAGAATTACTCAAACATCGACAGAAATAAAAACAGAGTAAAGATTGAAATAGTCATTATTCAGGAACTGCTTGCGAAGAACGGGTCTGCACTCGCCTGCCTCTTTTCTCTCTTTGTAAAATACTGCTTCTGTTTGAGTACGAGAGTGAATGTGGTGAAGTGGTGAAAATAAATAAAAGATGGAGTGTTATGGTGTTACGGGAGGAATTAAATGGAAGAGAATGGAGTGTGGTGTTGTTTGTGTGATTTCTTCAGACTCTCGTCGTACGTGGTGCAGTATTGTGCAGTTATGGTGCTGGGTTTATATAGAGGATTGGAGGAGGCAGATGTGGAAGAGCTTGCAGATTGATTGCTCATTTATTGCAGGGGACAGAGCTGAAACGCGTGAGAGATTTAAGGTAGGCGGTGCGGGAGTAGATGGATAGCGGAATCAACTTGCAGAACGTCGCAAAGAAGAAGACTGGCACGTCTCACGTCCGCCCTGTGTCCGCCTAGCTGGACGCGGTCATTTTGGTCTTGTCCGCCTTGCGTCCGCCTAGCTAGACGCGGACACAATGGGAACCGCCTCAGCGTCCGCCTGTTTAGACGCGGACACAAGTGTGTCTCCGTGAGTTGTCCGCCTCAGGAGTCCTTTGTGTGATGTCCGCCCAGTATGGGGCGGTTGCCTTTGTGTGATGTCCGCCCAGTATGGGGCGGTTGCCCATGCGGTTGCTTATGTGTGGTCGTGACTTATTTTCTTCAAACTTTGACCAGCTCTAGATTCTTCGTTTGGACTCCGTTTTCTGAGCCGTTTGTGTCTATGCGTTCGTCTCTTCGTCTACTTTACTCCCCGCTTGCTTTTCCTTATGTTTAAACAATAAATTTGTGAGATAATAATAAAACATAAACTAGAGGAAAAACTAACCGAAGTGGAGAAATGAGCAAGAAAAGTGTTAATATAATATATGAAATACACCTATAAAACATGCTCATTTGGACACTTATCACACCCCCACACTTATCTTTTGGTTGTCCTCAAGCAAAACCATGTACCCAAACAAGAAGGGAATGCTCAATATTAACAAATACTATTATGAAGGGTAGGATAAAGAAGTCAATAGTAAGTGTAAATACCAAGGTTTATTCCTTTGTGGTCTAATGTCTATCTCAAAACCATATGTTGATAGTTACCATAAAAATGCAGTAGTTTGTCTGTTAAAGCATTTAATAATATTTATTGAAAGGAATAAAAACAAGTATAATAAATGAGACAGGTAATAAATATTTATTTAATCAATATTAGGGTCAAACCCCATCCTAGGATACAAATAAAAATTACTCAGACATTAACAGAAATAAAAAGATAGCAGAGATAGAATTAGCCATTATTTGGAGACTGCTAGAGGAGAAAGGCCTGTTACTCGCTCCTACTTCTGCTCCTGCTTCTCTTCTATTTATTTTGTTTTTGCTGAGTATGTGTGTGTGGAGTGGAAAAGAAAATGAAAATAAAATTAAGAAGATGGAGGGGAAGAGAATGAAGGTGTCGTGGGATTTTTTTGGGTGAAATGATGATGAGAATTGATGAAGAATTGGCGTGGGTTTTATAGGAGAAAAGGAGGGAAAAGGACAAAGCTTATAGTAGGCTGGTGGGTGAAGAAAATAAGAGAGATGGCGCCTAATACTACTGTTGTGGTAGATAGATAACATTGTGGGCGCTGCAATTGTGGAAAAACAGAGAAGACGGTGCCAAATTTCAGTCGCGTGATTTCTGGATATGGCGCAGCATTTTACACGTGTCCGGATTTGTGTCTGGATATGGCTCATCCGGACGTGTCACGTCCGAGTTTGTGTCCACGGTACGGACACAGATGTCCTGGCGAGAATTTGTACGTGTCCGAGTTTCTGTCCGTATACGGACACATTTATAATTCTTGTCCGTGTTTGCGTCCGTATAAGGACACATTTAGTTGGCGTCCGGGGTTGCGTCCATGGTACGGACGCTTGTATGTTCGCGTCCGGGGTTGCGTCCGTGGTACGGACGCTTGTATGTTTGCGTCCGGGTCTGCTAACCCGGACGTGTGTATTTTCGTCTCGTCTTGTCCTGTAAACTTCGACAGGCTCCATATTCTTCATTGAGCTCCGTTTTTAGATCTGTTTGCGCCTATGCGTTCGTCTCTTTGTCTAGTTTGCTCCTATATTGGTTTTCCTCATGTTTAGCCAATAAATATGTAAGATAACCAATAAAACATAAAACTAGAGGAAAACTAACTAAAGTGGAGAAATGAGCAAGAAAAGTGCTAATATAACATATGAAATACACCCATAAATCATGCTCATTTGGACACTTATCACTATTTTAAGGTGCCGACTACCTATAAGGATGATATGATGTCAAGCTATTCTAAGGCGTTGACTACCTATAATGGATGAGATTATGTCAAGCTATTCTAAGGCGTTGACTACCTATAATGAAATAAAGTATGCCGAACATTCTAAGGTGTCGGGAACCTGTAATGAAAATGTAGATGTCATGCAAAATAAGATGATATGATAAGTTAGTGATGCTCGGATGCTTCTGGGGACCGAAACCCGTTCCAATGCTCCTAGTTGGTATACTATGGGGACTTATTGCCTCTGCCCACCAACTGAGGTGCTGGGATAACTTCTAGATTACCAAGGGGACTTATTGCCACTGCCTGTCTGCCCACTAGTTGTTTCTCCCAAGAAGTTGACATGAAGATGGGGACTTATTGCCTCTGCCCCGCCAACTTAGATCACGCTATGTCTCGCACTGAAGATGATACTAGGTCTCGTACTGGTCTCGCACTGGATGATGACGCTCGGTCTCGCACTGAAGAAGAATGATGGGTCTCGCACTGATGAAGATGATGGGTCTCGCACTGAAGAAAATGATGGGTCTCACACTGAAGAAAATGATGGGTCTCGCACTGAAGTCTCGTACTAAACGGATGAAGAAAAAGTTAGATCTCGCATTGATTCTCGGTCTCACACTGAATGAAGATGCTAGGTCCCGTACTGAATGACGAAGATGCAGGGTCTCGCACTGATTTTGGGTCTCAAACTAAAAATAAGTTATGAAGATAATGGTCTCGTGCAAATGATGAAAACTGATTACTGGAGTGCCAAACATGGCAATGATGATAAGATGTATGCAATCAAAATATATGAAAGATACTCGTTCACAACAGGAAACTGTTGAAAAAGGTGTCAAACTTGGCAATGTTTGAGATATTATGCGGAAGTCGTAAAATGCAACTAAAGTGTTTGTTGGAACTTGCCCAAAACAAGGAACTATTGAAAAATGTGCCAAACATGGCAATGCTTGAAAAAAAAAACTCTGCTGAAAAAGGAAAGAGAAATGATCATTTCCTGACTAAAAATTTCATATCTGCAATTTGTTTCTTAAAAAATAAACTTGTCGTTGGTGGAAGTGTGTGGTTGATAAGCCATAGACTTATCATATTTTATAAGCTAGATTTGTAGTATTATTAGTTAAAATAAGGTTAGAATAGGTAATATTTGCAGTATTTTATATAAGAAGTCATATTATATGTTCAGACTAATGCTCTTAGTGTTTTTCATGCAAGAAGCAAGTTTTTCATCAAAAACCGAACCTTGCCGGATATGGAGCCGGACCTCTCATGCACGGCTCAAGTACACAGCAGAAATAGAACGCCGCCGGACATGGTGCCGGGTGTGTTGTATCCGGCATAAGCAAAAGACGCGCCTGTTTACCAAAAGATGTCGGTTTTACCGTTATCCAAATACGTGATGCCGGGTATGATGCCGGATGGAATCTATCCGGCATAAGTGACTCTTCGCGCCAAAGCGGTTTCGACCGTTGCTGAAAAGCACGTGTTTAATCCTGATGCCGGATGACTTCTACCCGGCATGGGATCCGGCACTTGAAGATTTTCTGTCTATAAAAGGGCGTGAGGGGCTGCGAATTTTGGGCATCCATTCCATCATATTACACACACTTACTCCACAAATAGACCCATTTTCAACTGAGGAATTGCTGCATAACCATCCATGTGAAGAAGAAGAAGATTTGGAAGAAGATTTAGAGGGTGAAGGCTATGTCAAAACTCTTCCTTCTCCTTGTATTTCCTTCTTCAATTCATGGATGATTGAGTAGTAATCCCTTCTGTTCTTGGTCGGGATGAAACTCTTCTTTGTAAAACAATGTGGTTCTTAATATAATTTTCAAGTTTATTAAGAGTAAGGTGCTTATTAAAAGAGAATTGGTTGATCCCTTGTTCTCTTCATGCAAATTCTACTTGAGGAAAAAAAGTCCAAAAGTAGAATAGGTTAGACTCTCTTAATGATCTTCCTACTCTCTTCTTATGAATTAAGGGTTAGTAGTAAGAGTGAGAATTAATCCATCTTCCCCCATTTCCTTGTTCATTTCGTGGCATGACATATGCTCGATTTGTTAATAGGGATGCGTTTTTTGTTTTCCCATTTCGGAGCAAGAGAGTGGCATTTACATTTTGAGCGTGCCAGGTGTACTGCCGGATCTCCTGTGTCCGGCGCATTCAATGTCTTTGAATGGGCTGTGCTTCTGGTATCCGGCAGGATGTCCGGCGCTTTCAATTGTTGGTTAATTCGAAGGCTTGTGTTTATGTTTCGAGTCCACATTGATGCTTAGATGGTTTTACTCCCTTAATCAAGAATAAATCCATTATAGATACCACTTAGTTATGTTAGTTTTTATTAGAATTAGAAAATCTATCATTTCCCCCCTCTTTATTTAGTAATTACCAAGGCTAGGACTAATTTTCTATACAAGTCCCTAGGGTTCGACTTGCTTGGTCTTAATTTGCTTCCCTGCTACTTTTGACCGGGTTTTTTTGTTTGCTACCCGTATAGATTGAGAAGGTTCTTTACATTTTATTTTAATGCCGGGTTGAATGCCGGGTATTTTGAACCCGACACATTCTTGTTTTCGCCCATGTCTTAGTTTAATCTTTTGTACATAAGTCACTAGTAGAAAAAAGGCCTATTTCGGCGGTTCCAATAGGCCTATTTCGGCGGTTGTGAACCGCCGAAATGAGCACCGCCGAAATAGGTGTGAGCACCTATTTCGGCGGTTGTAAACCGCCGAACTAGATGTACCTATCTCGGCGGTTCTTAGAGAACAACCGCCGAGATAGGCCCCTGGGATTGACCGTGTGTGAGATTGACCATGGGTCTATCTCGGCGGTTCTTAGAGAACAACCGCCGAGATAGACCCATGGTCAATCTCACACACGGTCAATCCCAGGGGCCTATCTCGGCGGTTGTTCTCTAAGAACCGCCGAGATAGGTATTTTTTTTTTGTTTTTTTCCATCCCAGCTTATATATATATATATTCACCACATTTCATTCAATCAGACCTGTAATAATGCTTCATCCATACAGGGAGCTCCAGCACACATTTAAAAAGTTATAAAAGCTCCCAATTAATACCAACGACGCACCACAATTTGAGAGTTAACAAAACCAATGCAATTACACTTACTTTCACACTTTCAATACAAATAAAAAACACCATTACAATTCAAATCTACCATTACACCATCCACAAGTGTACAGAGTTATATTTACATATTCGAAAAAGTTAGCAAAACATCTTCATGATCATCAATTCATTAAACTTGTGCAGACGAACTCCGACCATTCCTCAAGCATCTCAACAATTTGAGCATCATCATACTGACCATCTTTGAACACTTGTTCGTAAGCCTGGAAAAAAATGAACATTAATCTAAAACGTACAAGTCTAACAACATGTAAAGAGCATAACTGAAACTTTCAAAGAATGTTACCATGTCTAACGAGTGCTCTGGTAAAAGGTTCGCCGCTCCTACTATGTCACTCATGAATCTCATGACATAGTATCCACATTCTGACCCCCCAGGCTGCACCGGACACTATACAAACACACATATTGACAGTTATAAACAAGTTTAAACATTATCACACAAATTTATCAATTAATAGAGTACCTTGACAGTGTTCCAAGGGATGCTATTCTTCATTGTTATACCCAGGCATCTTAATGCAGCTTTCATGGAACTATATACATCAGCAATATATATAGTTTTAAGCATCAGTAGCAAATTATGAAACAGTTAATGTTATGTAAAATAATTGTTGTTTACGATAACAAAATAATTACCCCTGTATTGCGGTGGAGATCTTCGGTCTCTTGGCACCCGCACCAAGTGAGTCAAATTGCAAGATTCGTGGGTGCTTCCCCATCACCAGCACAAGCAATGACCAATGTCGACTGTCCACAAATTACACAATGTGTTGAAATCATTAAGCAACTAACACAAACTATATGTTTTAGATAATACCAATAGAAATAGTCAAATATCATACCCTGAATGATATGGCAGCATAACAAATGACTTTTTCGAACATTCATAGAGGGCATTCGTCATATATTGCATAAGGCCTTGCGGATCACTTGTCATCTGGACTTCATTGCACATAGCAGGACACAGGAATCCAAATCTTTGATCTTGATAGAGATTGATCGCCTTATCATGCACCCACCTATGAGGCAATATCATTAGTAATTAACTTTATATTCAAACATCTAATTCATCACCAATTAATGAATTCAAAATATAAAAGGTAGAAGTCACTCACATGGCGGCCGACTTGATAATCGACACATTCAACCAATCCCTCCTGAAGCACTCCTCGAAGTCGGACATATACATCCCAAATCGATGTATATCTTCTCCTTGAACTATATAGTGAAATATCCGCTCGGGATCTTCCACAATGAGGGAATCACTATCCGGTGGTAGCACCAACAACGAGGAATGCAGAATCTGCATATTGGTCGACAAGCCGGCCAATATTCTCTTCTCCACCAAAGCAGGTCTAAGCACAAAATTTGTGGAAGCCTTTGATTGCACAGGTGTGGCAATTCTTTTTCCTTTGCCCTTATCAGTCTTCGGTGGGGTCATATCCTATGATATTAGTCTAATTAAGTATATGGATGCAAGGTGGTACACCAATAGTTTTATAGCAACGGTTAAGAGTAATACCTGCCCAGGGAGTCTGACCAATCGTGCAGGCCACTGCACTGTCGCAGTCTGTGCAGAACGCACGGTAGGTCTTTGTGGGACCGGCACCGGTAAACCGACGTCAGCATGCTCTGCAACAAATTCGTCTACAAGCACTCGTGCATGGTAATGTCGGAGTGGTTCACCGTGCACAATATCACTTGGACGAGAGGGGAAAAGTTTTCCCCATGCAACCATGACCTCTTCTACTCCAATTTGTAAAAACAGATGGCACTCAGTGGGTGCCTGAGTGTTATGTGGAACTTGTTTAGATAAAAATTGAGAATTCTTCTATGATGATATTAGTGATCAAGTTAAAAATCATAATCGTCATGTACTCAATTGAAATGTAAGTCTAACCTGTAGAGATGCATAGGGAAACGGATCAGCCGAGTGGACACTACTTCTCACTACCGGTGGTCGAGAAACCTCTTGGCTTTCATGCTGCTGTGGCTGAATCCTTGATATAGCCTGAGCGATCCTCTCGTCGACGTGAGTAATCCTCTGCTCCATCTCAGACATCGCTCTCAGGTGCTCCTCGTAGCTAATCGACTGTCCCCGGCTGATTCTGGACCCGGGTGCGCCAAATGCCTGGCGGATACCAACGTGCCCACCAAACCCAATGGCACGACCTGGATGATCCTTCTTACCAAGAGCGCGTGTAAGAGGATCATCATTCCTCTGTGAGGTCCAGGTGCCCTGGGTGAGCTGAGAGCTTAATTCACCCTAATATAACACACAAATACAGTTATTAGTTTAACATAAGTTCATATACAAAGGAAATGAACAGTTTGACTGAAAATGAAATGATATCACTTACCATTTGAGCAATAACTGCTCTCGTGGCTTCATCATATTGAGGATTTTCGGGAGTAGAGTTCTTCGGAATGTGGCTTAACTCCCACACTTTCATTCTTCTGCCACTGGCATCCAATGAGCCATCCGTGGGCAGATATCCCTTTTGCTCCCATTCTGGTACCCTTTGAGCAATACTTTTTCCACCTAAGTGGTGAGGGTACAGATTCTTCTTAGCATTTGCTTGTTGTTTCGCACGGAGAGCCTGCATAAATTAATGGGATCATGTTAAGTGAAATTGAACACAAAAAAACATAAGAAATTAAGATTAATTTATGTATGTATGACAATAAAGTGCACCTGGAACTCAGGTGTGTGACGCCTCTCAACAAATTGTAGCCATTGCTCTTCTGTTATGCCCTCGTAAACCTCCCATGGTGGTCTCACACCGTCTCCACCATGATCTGGCTCATCTGGATCTTCTGGAGTAGGCATCTTGTAGATGTACTTGTCAGCCAACTTATTCTTGTGGTCCCGGAACTGTTTCGACATCGCTGATAGCACATCGTTTTTAAGTGCGGGATCCACGGAGAAACGAGACTACGTACATGATCATTCAGTTAGTAAAGTAAACATAAATGTTCTATTATTTCACAAAAGATCATAGTAATAATGTAGAGATTTACCTGAAGACGCTGAAACATAGTATCCTTCAATGATTGAGGCACTTGCTTCCAGGTGTGGTTTATGTCGCAATATGACTTCACCAAATGGCTACCGTAAGCGGTGAAGTCATTCTTCCAATTTCCATGGGGCTGGTTGAATTGATTGAAGTCGACCGGTTTTGTAGGAGGGCCCTTGTTAGCCTTCAGCCCACGTGTTGCACCTCTTTTCTTCTGCTTCTTCGCCTCTGGTGGACAACCGACTCCTCTTCGGTCTGCTGTGAAGGGCCAGCCTCAGTCTCGTGTACTGCTACCTGGTCCTTCTTCTTCTTTCCTCCTCTCGTGACCCGCTTACTTGGTCTATTCGGCTGTGGCTCAGGTTCTCCAGTCGAGATAAGCCGTCCAATGGGGTCATCTATAGGGTGATCATCCACTGCAAAAAAAAATCATAAAGCATTTTCATCAGTTAAACTCATAACATAAATACTATGATGCATAACAATAACAGTTAAGATGATATTACAGTCTACATTCTACTAACAACATTACCTGACACGTACAAAAACATAAATCATTTCATATTTTCTACCCAAACACCCTCATCATGGTCTGATCGTGCGTAGAGCAAATCGTTTTCAGTATCATCAATCGAATCCGGTAATCCAGTAGGAAACAAGGATGTTTCCTCTACAGTCCCATTTTCATCGTTATCCTCATTTTCATTTTCCATTACAACCGGCCTTCTTCCTGGAAGAACAACAGACCATCTGCAGTCTTTCGGATCCTCAACATACCACACTTGCTCGCAATCCTTTCCCAGAACAAATTGATCATCATTATAACCGTGTAACCGTGAAAGATCAACCATGGTAAGCCCTCCATCATTTTGGTACCCCGTCGGTTGTCCACCCACTTGCACCGGAACAACAGAAAGGAATCAATGTCATAGTCTAGTTCCCAGATGTCCTCGATGACACCATAATACCAATTACTAACTGGTTGAGATCGGTTACCGCTGTGGTACTCAGTGGCAGCAGCTTCAATTTTTACCCCACTATTCTGGTTTATCGATTTGGCATCTTGGCGTGCAGTGTAGTATGTATACCCACTAATATCATACCCCTCAAAAGATAATATTAGTTTCAGGTCCGATTGCCAAACATCTGATCTCTTCGCTTACAGCTTCTGGATCTGATGATGCTAATGTCAACACATGATCTTTGAACCATTGGATAAAAACTCGGTTTTGTTCTTTTGTCAGCCAAATGTGGTTTTTCAAAGGATTTTGATGCCTTAACTCAACCATATGGGTTTCCAAATAAGGTTCAACAACCTCAAGATGTTGTAAGACAAACAAATGTGCTTGATGAATAAGTAGACGCGAAACTTGCACGATCTTTCTACCAATAACACCTTTACCCTTAAACCTGCCATAGTGTCGTGGTTTTGGGATACCAATAGACTCTGCCTCACTCAAATAATCGGTCACAAACTCCGTGACTTCCTCAGTCACTGTTGCTTCAACAATGCTCCCCTCTGGTCGATACCTATTCTTCATTCTACTTTTCAGAATACCCATGTACCGTTCAAAAGGGTACATGTACCGTAAGTATACCGGACCGCAGAACTGTATCTCTCGAACGATGTGCACAATTAGATGTACCATTATATCAAAGAAAGATGGTGGGAAATACATCTCAAGTTGACATAAAGTGATAACAATTTCACGTTGTAGATCATCTAGAGAGGTTACGTCAATTGCCTTGGAGCACACAGCGTTGAAAAAGAAACATAACCGAGTTAAAGCATTTCTGACATCAGATGGCAATATCCCTCGAATTGCGACCGGAAGAAGATGTAACATCAGTACATGATAATCGTGAGATTTCATGCCTAAAAGTTTTAAATCCTTCATCGATACAATGTTCTTCCAGTTTGAAGAGTATCCAGACGGTACTTTTACCGAGTACAGACATTTGCAGAAACTAATCTTTTCAGCCTTTGAGAGCGTGTAGCATGCAGGAGGTAGGTAGATTCGTTTCCCATTCTCTTGTGGGTGTAACTCCTTTCGTATACCCATGGTTTGCATGTCCTTTCTGATTTTCAATCCGTCTTTTGTTTTGCCGGGTATATTGAGTAAAGTCCCACTCACTGCCTCACCAACGTTCTTCACAATGTGCATGATGTCTAAGCAGTGCCTCACAGAAAGATGACGCCAATAAGGTAGTTCCCAAAAGATAGAACACTTTTTCCAAATGTTTTTCGTCGGTTTTGATGTGTTTCCAAATACATTTACAATGTCCTTAACCTTTTCGTACACTTCCTCAGAGGTCAGAGGTAGACGGGCCACACGAGTTTCGGCTTGACCATTGAACAACTTTCTCTTCGTTACTCGATAAGGGTGATCTTCGGGGAGAAGACGTCGATGACACATATAAACATTCTTCCCACAATGTTTTAAACGGTCCGAACAAGTGTCTTCCTCGCATATGGGACATGCAAATGTTCCTTTAACCGTGTAACCGGACAAGTTCCCATACGCAGGGAAGTCATTGACGGTACAGAACAACAAAGCCTTGAGCGTGAAATTCTCTCTTGCATAAGCATCATATACCACGGTCCCCTCATTCCACAATAGCTTCAGATCGTCGATCAGAGGGGCAAGGTACACATCAATGCTATTACCTGGCTGCTTGGGACCAGATATCAGGAGCGATAACATGATGTACTTTCGTTTCATACACAACCATGAGGGCAAATTGTAGATCACTAGCAGAACAGGCCATGTACTGTGTTGACTACTCAATGTGCCGTACGGGTTCATTCCATCAGTACATAACCCAAGCCTCAGATTCCTATCTTCATGTCCGAAATGTTCTTTGAACCGTCTATTGATGTTTCTCCACTGAGGCCCATCTGCTGGATGTCTTAGTTTCTCATCACTCTTTCTACCCTCGCATGCCATCGTAAGTTCTTTGCATCTTTCGGATTCGCAAACAACCGTTTGAATCTGGGTATAATCGGCAAATACCAAACAAGTTTTGCTGGAGGGCTTTTTTTCTGAACGGAGGAGTACTCACCATCTTTATGCTTATACCGGGACAACGAACATTTCGGGCAATTGTCCAGATGTTCGTATTCACCCCTGTACAACACACAGTTGTTTGGACACGCGTGAATTTTTTTGTACTCTACTCCCATTGGACACACCCATTTCTTTTCATTTTTCGTGGTCGTAGGGAGACCGTTCTCATCCGGTAGCATATCATGAATCAGCTCGAGGAATGCCGTGAAACCTTTGTCACTCAATCCATATCTTCCCTTCAGGTTGAACAAATTCAATATAGCTGTCAATTTCGTGTACTTAGTGCAAGTAGGATACAACGCCGTTTTGGATGCGTCCAACAACCTTTGATACTCATCCGGCCGGTCGACAAAGTTATCCTCAACGTTACCAAGCATCTCGTCAATTTGTTCATCATGATAAGTCGACTCACTGTCAACATTGACTCCGGAAGCGCTTGGGAGTTCTGACTCGTTAGTAGTATCGAATGTCTGCTCGGTTCTTGAGTTACACCGATCGTGACTGTAGGAAGATGAAGCATTATCTTCAACACGTTCTCCATGAAAAATCCATTTTGTATAATGTGGCATGAAACCACGGGTCTTCACATGGAGTTGTACGAGGTTGATGCTTGAATAATGTTTAACCACACCACAATCAACACAAGGACATGAAATTTTCTCCGCCTTTGTCCTGTCCTTGTGTTGCACTGCAGCTTTGCAAAACTCTTTCAGCATTTTTGTCAAAATGTTCGCCTCTATCACCATACATCCAGTCACGCTCCATACTACATGTGCAACAGATCACAGGTGTGAGTTAGATCCTTTGTAGAATATGGCCTGTATTAAGTTGCACATGTTTATTTCCTAATGGAGCATGACTGGGATGATTGTCAATTAGTCTAGCCTAACTCTAAGGTTGCAAACACAAAATAAACTACCATTTTCAATTTAAGAAATTGTTGCACTTCTAAAACAGAAACCGGTGTTTAAAACAATATTACGAATACTTTTTCTACAAAAAATTTGGCATGACCTTTGCGTAATTGTACACATCCCGTGCTTATTATTCAGCACTCACCAAAGTCATCACAACCACAAACATTCCAACAATGGCAGCAACCAACAATTAAAATAAATCAATTCTTTACTAGCTAGCTGAAAACCAATTGCAAATTCAGATCATCAAATCAACGCTTTCAATTCTCCACTGTATAAGTTCAAACCGGTTTACAGACTAACAAAGAATCGAGAGTTAGAATACGTACTTGTTTTTTAAGGATTTATGGACAGGGGAGACTGGTGCCTGAGAGGTAGGCTTCTGTTCGAGAGATGCAGCAATACCACTTCTGATATGTCTCTGCAAGGGAGCAACAAAAAATAAATTAAAAAAGAAATGCATCAACAAATAGGGAATGAAGCTAAATTATGTACTACCACTTATATTTAAATACATAATTGCATTTATTAAACAAAAAATAAGGTTTAGTTACTTACTTGTGCACAGAGGAGGAAAGAGGAACAGTAATGGAAGAAGGCGGGAAACAAGAGAGGTGATTCACGGACCTGATAAAAAAAATTAGATATTGTTAGACATATACACATACATCAAACAATATTAATTACGAAGAGATTTAAAAAAAAACGGCATGACTTTTGCATAATTTTACCTATCCCATGCTTATTATTAAGCATTCACCAACCATTCATCAACACAAATTTCCATCACAAATCAAACTAATACCAACTTTATCCATCAAACCAAATTTTAATAATTTGTGGAAATCAAATACAAAGTAAAATAAAGACACAACTATGCCTATTATTAAGCATTCACCAATTATTCAACAACACAAATTTCAATCATAAACCAAACTAATATATACCAAATTCATTCATCAAACGAAATTCCAATAATTTGTGGAAATCAAATACAAAGTACAAAAGAGAAAAATGATACGTTAGATTATATTACCGGTTCGAAAATGAATTGTTCTCCGCTCCGCTTTCAATCTACCATCAAATGGTAAAGAAGCTCCTTAAGTATTTATCTGTAGAGACACAAAAGAGAAAAATGATAAGTTAGATTATATTACAGTGAGTGAAGAGAATGAAGAGTTAAATTTAAAAAAAATACCGGTTCATAAATGAATTGTTTTCAGCCCCTCTTCTCAATCGGGCGTGCGAGACTTGTGTAGCAACACCAATCTCTACAGAGGCAACGCATAAAGATTGAACAACATTCAGATCAATTAGAATAATTTTATATTAAACTTAACGACTATACAATACTCATATATATATATATATATATATATACTCACACCTCTACTTCAAACCGCTACTAAAACGGCTAATACCTCACCTACTACAATATTTTTCTACTATGACTGCTTGTTCACGCTCTTACTCAATTATACACTACGAAACGTTCTACTCTTTTTCTACACTTACATTACATCTTTCATGTGCTGCACATCCTTTAAATGTTTTTCGTATTACTATAAAGATTTGGAAAGATGATTACTTTGACATTTTGTGAGGTTGTATCGGCTGTCGGAGCTGACGTTATTATTATGAATTGTTTTAGTGAACATATCTATATATATCAAACTTAAATATTAATAGGGACTTCGAGCCGTGGGAGCGAAACATAAATTCACGTGTTAAGAGAATCTCTAGGGTTACCCACTTCTTGTATATTAATTAGTTATCGGGTGTGACTTGTTATTTGGGGTTTAAATTTCATTACCTCTCGCCCAAAAAAATAATAAGGAAAAAATAGGCCTATTTATAAATTCAAATTCACCAGCTACATTTTGCACTGGGTCTGGATTTTCTCTGCCGTAGCCAAATAATTAACTTGGATTGGCTATTCTAATTTTAAGAAAGCATTGTACATTGAGCAGGGTCACGTTTAGTCCTATAATTAATCGTCTTTAAACTAAATTAGATTTGCTTTTAATTTTAATAAAAAGCAGGAGTAGCAATCTGAAGAAAGGAAGTTTGGAAAACCAAATCGAATACTTTTACTTTTCTTCTTCTATCTTACAAAAATAGACGAAAAATCTATTTTATGTCATTGGTCTATTTAACGTTCTTACAATTTTGATAGTAGAATATAGTCTAGTACAATCGAGTGATAGTTTATAAAGATTCTGTGTATAGTTTGATAATTTTTTATTTGGTCTGGATAAACATCTATGTACTTAATCTACTATCAAAAAACTTTTATGTTTTAATAAAGTAGTACTAGGTGTAATAATGTCTACCAATCCAACATGAAATCTTTATTAGATCTCGTAAAATGTTTATTAAACTTTATAATAATACCTAGTAACACTCTATGATCTAAATCTCAAAAGTTGGTCAACACATGTTGATGATGCACATTAATAACACTCATTCATACGTTTATAAGCTTAATAAATCTAGCCCAAATAAGCTAACCTAACTATACTTAAAAGAAGGGCAAAAAACAGCACAAAAATTCACTCGGACATTTCGTCGAACACCTTGTGTGCATACATAAATTTAATAGTTTAACAACCAAATCTTGCAAAGATTTCACACACACAATAAATATCATCATCCACAATCACAATGTGACAACAATCTATCAATTTTAACAACAAATTAACAATTTACTAAACAAAGTCGAACCCAAATTTTAGGGTTGCACTCACCTCTGTTCGACCTCTGTTAGTGGCGGATGAGGCTGGCGACACCAACCGACGACCACACCGACGGCGCGACACCGGCGACAGCAAGGGGAGGAGGAGGGCGGCGGTCGACGGCTGTGGTGGCGGTGGTTTGCTCGAAATCGCCGCGGAACAGAGAGGAGAAGAGGGGTAATTAGGCGCGCTAATGAAATGTCGTAATGTCGTAATTGTTTCGAAACGGGGTTGGGGGGTTAATTAAAAGGACCTATTTCGGCGGTTCCTTGTTAGGAACCGCCGAAATAGGCCCTTTTTAATTATTAAATAAATTAAATAGACCTATTTCGGCGGTTCCTAACAAAGAACCGCCGAAATAGGTGATTAAATTTTAAAAAAAAAAGAAAATAGAAAAACCTATTTCGGCGGTTTCGTGTAAGGAACCGCCGAAATAGGTCTATTTAATTTTTTTTATTATTAAAAAGGGCCTATTTCGGCGGTTCATATCTAGGAACCGCCGAAATAGACCCCTTCTTTACATACTGTTAACATCTCGGGCCTCTATGTCGGCGGTTTTATCTACAACCGCCGAAATAGGGGCGCCGAAATAGACGTTTTTTGTACTAGTGAGTGTTCAATAAATACCTACCAAAATCTTTCTTAGCAAAATGGCGCCGTTACGGGGACTTGGAATTAGTCCAAGTCCTTAACCTGGTAATGCCATACTATTCTTCATTCATTGATTCTTTTTATTTCGTCTTTTCAATTGTTGAATACGCCGGATGCATTGCCGGATGTATAACACCCGGCAGTATTAGAGGAAGTCGTGCCGGATATTACACACCCGGCGATGAAACCGGCACATTCTACAAATTTGTAACTAGTTTCCCGACGAATGTTGTTTAAATTGTTACTTACATTTTCGTTCTTTACACTTGCCGTGTATAATGCCGGTTTTCCGTTATCCGGCGCAATCGGAGGAAGTCCGATGCCGGATACGTCTGATCCGGCACGGTGCCCGGCTACTGAAACTTTAACATTTTTTTTATTATTCTTTCCATATTTATGATAATTCTTCCTCTTATAAGTTCTCAACCTTTGTCCAACTTTGTACTCAGGATGTCTAGAAGCATGTGGAGGGTAAAGTTACAAAGTGGGGAGTCCGATCTCTTCCATTTCTTGCATATTTATGTGGTTAATGAACTCTACCCCCGTACAGGGGTAGAAATATTTATCAAGAGGAAGAAGATGAGACCCGCCCTTGCCTATCACCGCCTTAGGACTACTGCCCGTATGAGTGTTATGCCCATGGATGAACTTAGGCGAAGATACCTGATAAGTGCGTAATATATCTATTTTCAAAGCTATATTTCATGCTATGTTTATAATGAATTGTGACATATTTCTCACTTATCATATGCATTTTTTTAAGATTTGTGATTAAATAAGAGCTGATGAATTTTATGTGTCGGATACAGGAACAAGTTAAAATTTGCATTTTTTTTATATCGGTATATATATATGCCCATGCATTCGCGGTTGCATAATATCAAATATAATGATTACAAAATCATTATCTTCATTGCCGAATCATGTTGTCTAAAAGCTGCACAATCACTCACGATTACATGCATTCACGGTGAGAGATTGCTGCATTTAATTGCTGATTAATCACATTCAGCTCACGTACAGCCATGCAGGAATTAACTTTTCGGCACATGCACGTGATAAAGTCTATGAGGAGAATACAAGAATGCATACAGGGGGTGACAATATTGGTGGGCTTGAAATTCACGTACTTGCCATGCTTTCCCTGGACCGACGTGCACGTACGGAGATGTCAAAGTGGGCCGATAAGAGAAATAAAGCCACAGCCTTTACCCGAGTCAGAGGCGGCGCAGTTGAGACGTACACACAACCATGATGGACAAATTCATGCAGGATGGGCTGGACTTCTTGGCATATAGATGATTGGGCCGGTATTTTGAATTAAACGAAGTCAACATGCACGTGAAGGGAAAATGATTTGATCGTTCTCATATTTGACTCACGGGGATAGTTTATTAAGGAGTAAAAGAAGACGGCACCGAATTTGGAGATAAATAAATAAATAAAACAAAGTTTTATCTTTTAACCGTTCGCAGCTCTATATATGACACTGCCTAGGGTACGAGAGAGGCATGCTTACACGCCGGAGAGGAGGCTTATGCCTCATTCACCCACAAATTCAACATCATCACTGCTCCATCATCGATCCATCCACCAACTACAATTCGTGACATATCTCCACCACTTCACATTCATCTAATCCCAAACACCCATCACCACATATCCCATTCGATTATACTCATCATCGTACACCACCACACTCACACCCCACCGTTCACTATCACCACCACCGTAACACCAGCATACCACATCACCACCGTGACTTCATCACCACCACCACACCATTGTCCACCACCACTTCCACATATTATCTTTGTTATATTTATTATTTTTATAGTTATGTTTGAGTAGTTAGTTTAGCTCCCCGGGTTGGGGTAGCAAACCGAATCTTTATGTTTATTTTGTAATCTTTTCTCTGATTATAATCGCAGTAGTTTAATTCCTGTTCTTCATGTGCTTTAATTTTCTAGCTAATTATTAAAGCAATATTTGTAGTTTTCTAATCAAAATGCGACGCTGAGATTAGTTAACAAGACAGAGGAAGTTAAACCGGATTAACGACTAGAAGCATGGTTTGCCTATAGGTTAATGTCTTGAATAGGAATTGTGTTTAATGCTATTAACTTGATAACTTGGGCATGGTTTGCGGCTTGTTATTTTAGTTAGTTAGGGTTCGTTGTACAGGGACCGGTCAACGAACTATTTATAATTCCTGAGTTTATTGCAGAATTAGAGAAAAGTTTATTGATAGATTAATAAAGTGAAGGTTTGCAGAACAATCCGGGGCTTCTTTAGATTCAATCTTTATTTCTTTATTTAGTTTATTTTTATCTTTTTACTGTTTCATTATTTTATGTTAGTTTGTTTAGTCATTTTTATTAAATTAAGTAAAACCTGAAAAAGTGACGTTTTATGTTTTCTTAGTTCAGTTTCTCAGTTAATAATAAATTGTCAGTTAATTGAACGAGGTCCCTGAGATCGACAACCCCACTTAATTCACTATTCCGCAAAACGATAGGTACACTGCCTAGGTAGAGATATAGTAACACATATTCTGCTAACAAGTTTTTGGCGCCGTTGCCGGGGACCTCTGACACGATTAATTGATATTTTTATTATTGATTGAGACTTTATTTTTTTTCTTTTTTCTTTTCGTATTATTTTTATTCAATTCGTATTTCTACGTCGAATTTGATTCAATTAGTTTAGGATTCATTTTATTGATTTGTTTTGCTTTTCGTAGTATTTCCATTCAACCGCATTACGTTGGTTACAATTTTGTCTAGTGCTGTTACGTGTGATTTTTATTCTTTACATTTATTTTTCGTTTTGACTTTTTTTTTTTATTTATCTATTCATTTTTGTCGCTACTCTAAATTAGATTAGGACTAGGTTTACGTATACTTCTTCTTCTTTTAGTTTTTAATTTTCTTTTTGATTTGTTTAAAGTTATTGTGGCATTTTTTTTAGTTAATTAGGTTTACGTGCTTAGCGTTTTTTTTTTGTTTTTTTTCGATATTCTTAGTATACCGTAGGTTTTTGAATTTTGTTCTTCATCGAGCCTATGTTACATACACAAAGTTATTTAATGTGTTTCGGTAGTTGTTTCTCGTTTATTTAATTAGTTTTGATTTTGTTTTCTATATTATTTAATTAGCTGATTCTCCTTTTAATAATTAGGATTTTATTTTTGTTTATCTTCGTTATTTTGTTTAGTTAATTTTATTTTTGTTTCTTTTCTATTTTTAGTTTTTGTTTTGATAGGCAAAGGTGGAGGAAACATGGATGAACTGAGTAGGGTGTTGACGCAGTTGGAAACGACGATTACAATAATGAACATTGAGCAGAATTTGAATAGTATAATCAGCCGGGTACTCAAAGTTACAACCAGTTCAGGTGACAAGATTATTACCAGCCACAACAATCGTCTTATCGACAACCTTATTGGTGGGGAGGTGAGCAGACTATAATGCAGATGGAGGTCGAGCAATGCTACGCATATCAGGAGCCTCCTAAGGAGGATACGAGCAGGATAGAGAATTGCTAGAGCAGCTTCTAGAGCAAAGAAAATCACTAATGCTAGGTTGGACAGTTTAGATGCCAAATTTGCTGAGCAAGAAGCTATAAACCAGAGTTGGAAAGACAACTTAATTAGATCTCGCAGCAGTTAGCACAACAACATATGGAATTCTCCCATAGCCAAAGTTATTCGGACCTAGTATACCAATCTCAAGTAGAGACTTTGATGGGTGAAGACCATTCCAAGCCAATAATTTCTGAAGCTGAAGAGGGGTCTGATGAAGAGGTTGAGCGACATGCTGAAGAGTTCTATGCTCTCCCCCTTCAACCTCAACTCAAATAGAGCAACCAGTATTTGAAGATATTCTACCCGCACCTATCTGTGAACCCGTGAAGGTACCTGATGTAGTTGATCCCAGAGACATTGAAGAAGTTGAAGCTTCCTCAACAATTGTCTGCCAACAAGAATCTTCCATTGAGCCTTTAACACTTGAGGAAGATGTCTGCATCCTCAAATTTAAGAAGGAAGAGCCGTTACCACCAAGTCATCAGCAACTCCCACCTTGCCTCTTGAAGCCTCAACAACAGGAGGAGGACATTTATGTCCTCAAATTTGAGGAAGAAAATTCATCACTCACCTGATCTCCAATTAGAAATACGTTACCGACAGTATCTCCTCAAACATCAGGTTTTGTGGAGTATTTACTTTCCTTCTTTATTTGCCGAAGTAACGCTTTGTTTTGATCCAGGTAGTTTTACTTTTAATTACTGTCTATTTCGTTTTCCTGGCAAAACTGTTGTCTACTTTTATTTTTGATCCAGGATAACAAAGCGGGAGTCTAGCCAAAGACTATAAAGACGGGCAGCTTACTGGGAGGCAACCCAGTTAAATTTATATTTTGTTTTTGGTTTTTATTTCTTAGGTTTATTTTGTTTTCCTTTTATTTAAAGGTGGAAATGGTGCATGTGCTTTAATGCAACACTTTAAGCGTTTTTGTGTTAGTTGTGAGTGTGCAGGTGAAATTTTTATTATGGTGTTTGATGTTCTCCAAGGTTGGACACTTGCCTGGAGGCAAGTGTGAGGAATGATGCTACCCCCTTATTCGAGCTAAAGTGTGAGGAAGGGAACCTTCCTCAATCTACGTTATCAGGGGAGTTTCAGTTTCTTTATTTTAAATGTTTGTGTTCAGCCTATCATGCTTAATGCTTATTTTTATATCAGTCCATGATTGTCCTGAATGAAATTCTTCATGAGTCTGGCATATTTTGAAAGGTCTTTTCTTGATTTTTATTTTTGAACAATGAGGACATTGCTCCTCTTAAGTGTGAGGAAGTATGACCTTTCCCTGAAAATATGCCAGTTGCGCTTAAATGCCATACTTGTTTTTGTTTGTCCTATTGCTTTGAAGGAATTGCTTCTTTTGAGTGCCAATAAATACTGAATATTCAGGTGAAAATTTTTTGAGGTTTTGAAAACAAGCCTGATGGCCACCTCAAGAATCTTTCTGCTTTTGGCTGTTTGTATGTATAGTTTTATCCAAACTGAATCTATTTTTCACTGAAATTTGGTGGATTAGCTGATTATGAAAACTGAATTAGTCTAGTTTGGGATTTTGGGAATGATAAGAAAGTTTGGTATGAAAGGATAAGGCAAGGTACTCCCGATCTGAATTGAAATTTATTTCTAAACCAACAGGCCTCTTCATTCGGTTATTAAGTCCTTGGGATGCTTCATCACCCATCTACCTAAGGTCTTGTGATCTGGGATAGAAGACCCAAAGCCGCTACAAGGGTGAAGAGAAAAGTCTGAGGGGATGAATTAAATATGCAGATGGCAGAATAGAATGTTAAGGAAAAAGAACTTTGAAAAGTTAAATGTGTAATTCAATTATGCTTATTCTGATCATGAGTATGTGGTTTGTTGAAAGGTATCACGGAATAAGGTGTTACTTCACACCCCTTGTCATCCAAAGGTTGGAGGAAAGAAATGGTGGAAGATCCCAAACTATTCTGTTTCAGTTCTATAATCTAACTCTCCATGCTTTTAACTTCCACTACTTTTCACTGTGTGGGAAAACCTACAGCTAGTAGCAGAACTTTTCTTTTGATTGTCATTTTGCTTGTTTTCCATCGGCAGTTGTTTGATCCTGAGTTTCTATACTGCGGCCCTTAAGAGTAGTCATATTCTCCGTTTGCTTGAGGACAAGCAAAAGCTAAGTGTGAGGAAGTTTGATAAGTGCGTAATATATCTATTTTCAAAGCTATATTTCATGCTATGTTTATAATGAATTGTGACATATTTCTCACTTATCATATGCATTTTTTTAAGATTTGTGATTAAATAAGAGCTGATGAATTTTATGTGTCGGATATAGGAACAAGTTAAAATTTGCATTTTTTTATATCGGTATATATATATGCCCATGCATTCGCGGTTGCATAATATCAAATATAATGATTACAAAATCATTATCTTCATTGCCGAATCATGTTGTCTAAAAGCTGCACAATCACTCACGATTACATGCATTCACGGTGAGAGATTGCTGCATTTAATTGCTGATTAATCACATTCAGCTCACGTACAGCCATGCAGGAATTAACTTTTCGGCACATGCACGTGGATAAAGTCTATGAGGAGAATACAAGAATGCATACAGGGGGTGACAATATTGGTGGGCTTGAAATTCACGTACTTGCCATGCTTTCCCTGGACCGACGTGCACGTACGGAGATGTCAAAGTGGGCCGATAAGAGAAATAAAGCCACAGCCTTTACCCGAGTCAGAGGCGGCGCAGACTTGAGACGTACACACAACCATGATGGAAATTCATGCAGGATGGGCTGGACTTCTTGGCATATAGATGATTGGGCCGGTATTTTGAATTAAACGAAGTCAACATGCACGTGAAGGGAAAATGATTTGATCGTTCTCATATTTGACTCACGGGGATAGTTTATTAAGGAGATAAAAGAAGACGGCACCGAATTTGGAGATAAACAAATAAGATAAAACAAAGTTTTATCTTTTAACCGTTCGCAGCTCTATATATTGACACTGCCTAGGGTACGAGAGAGGCATGCTTACACGCCCGGAGAGGAGGCTTATGCCTCATTCACCCACAAATTCAACATCATCACTGCTCATCGATCCATCCACCAACTACAATTCGTGACATATCTCCACCACTTCACATTCATCCAATCCCAAACACCCATCACCACATATCCCATTCGATTATACTCATCATCGTACACCACCACACTCACACCACCACCGTTCACTATCACCACCACCGTAACACCAGCATACCACATCACCACCGTGACTTCATCACCACCACCACACCATTGTCCACCACCACTTCCACATATTATCTTTGTTATATTTGTTATTTTTATAGTTATGTTTGAGTAGTTAGTTTAGCTCCCCGGATTGGGGTAGCAAACCGAATCTTTATGTTTATTTTGTAATATTTTCTCTGATTATAATCAGCAGTAGTTTAATTCCTATTCTTCATGTGCTTTAATTTTCTAGCTAATTATTAAAGCAATATTTGTAGTTTTCTAATCAAAATGCGGCGCTGAGATTAGTTAACAAGACAGAGGAAGTTAAACCGGATTAACGACTAGAAACATGGTTTGCCTATAGGTTAATCTGTCTTGAATAGGAATTGTGTTTAATGCTATTAACTTGATAACTTGGGCATGGTTTGTGGCTTGTTATTTTAGTTAGTTAGGGTTCGTTGTACAGGGACCGGTCAACGAACTATTTATAATTCCTGAGTTTATTGCAGAATTAGGGAAGAGTTTATTGATAGATTAATAAAGTGAAGGTTTGCAGAACAATCCGGGGGCTTCTTTAGATTCAATCTTTATTTCTTTATTTAGTTTATTTTTATCTTTTTACTGTTTCATTATTTTATGTTAGTTTGTTTAGTCATTCTTTTGATTAAATTAAGTAAAACCTGAAAAAGTGACGTTTTATGTTTCTTAGTTCAGTTTCTCAGTTAATAAATTGTCAGTTAATTGAACGAGGTCCCTGAGATCGACAACCCCACTTAATTCACTATTCCGCAAAACGATAGGTACACTGCCTAGGTAGAGATATAGTAACACATATTTCTGCTAACAATACCCTCATAAGGGTATCTTCACCAATAGGATTCACCAAAGGCCCCCCTCATATGCAATATTCACTAGTAGAAGTAGGCGTACTAGGTTTATGGTTATCTACTAGTTGTATACCTTAGTATCTACTATATGTTTCATTTCAGTTTATTTTATCTTTTATGTTTTATGTAATGACAATGAGATGTTCCACTTAATAGAAGCATATATTAGTGATTATTTGTTCTTTTTCATACTACCTAAAAAAAATTTCTTTTCTTTCTTTATTTTTCTTTTCATCTTTTAGGTACTTGTGCTTCTACTTGTCTTTTTAAGTGAATGCCACTTACAAGATCACATAGTCTCCCTGGAACTCTCCTCGATTACAATCCAGAAATAGAAAGGACATTCCATCACCTACAAAAGCAGCAAAGAAATCACACACCATGGCTAACATACCGGCAACCGTCAGGAACATTAACCGGCCTTCCAACCAAGGTCAACAACCTGCCATAAACCTTCCCGCTCTTTCCCAAGCAGATTATGAGGAATGGCAGAAATTAAAGCCATATCATCAAATCCGTTGTGTGAAAGAGTTAGGAATGTTTGATGGAACTAATCCTGATGAAGCCTTACTCCACATTACAAAGTTCCTCCAACACGTAAATAGCCTTACTTCCAAAGATACGGTTCTCGAATACGCTAGACTCTCCTATTTCCTCATAGCCTTACAGGGATGGCAAGTAAGTGGTACCATAGCATATCCCCACAAACTATTCACACATGGGACGACATGGCCACTAAATTCCATGACAAATTCTTACCCCAAGCCGAACCTTAGAGATGATTGCTGAAATTTATAACTTCAAGCAACCAGGTTCAGAGAACATCGGCGAAACGTGGGATAGATTCAAGGGTTTGCTTCTGACTTGTCCACATCATGGTCTCACCAAGGAACAACTCTCCCAGTTATTCTATAAAGGATTGGTGAACCAATGTAAGACCATGGTACTTTCATCCCTTGGTGCTGATATTCTAAAGAAACCCGGAGAGCAGTTTCTTAATGGGATTGAGTCCCTATGTGAGGAAATAAGAGACTGGGCTACCGGTGGTTCCAGAGGTAGCACTCCAGGTCTCTATCAAATAGAAGGAAGAGACAGCAAAATCGAGCAACTATTGAAAAGTCAAGAGCAATTACTAGAAAGTAACGCTCAGCAATCCACCAAAGTTAGTGCCTTGCAAAAAGTGGTGGAGCAACTGGCTATGAGCTCTTTTCCTCAGCATGCAAAGGTGGTTAATACACGAAAACCTCAGGTATCGCACCCCTCTGTGTTTCCTTTACCTTCTGATGTGTTTTGTACACAGTGTGGAGGACCACACGATTTCGAACAGTGCCCTGAGTTGCAGGAATTAAAAGCATCTGAGGAAGTCAATTATGTCAACAACAACCAAGGATTCAGGCAACCTTGGCAGAGAAATTTCCAAAATTCTCCAAACTCCCAAAACCAAGCCGGATTTCAAGGAAATCAAAGGCAATTCCAGCAACCAACATATGGTGGTAGACCACCCCAGCATTCAACCAATCATGAAGCCGAGATGGCCGAGATGTGTGATTTAATGAAGGCCCTGATGAACAAATCACGAGATACGCAGGAATATTGCGGCCCTTCGTAAGGATCAGAAGTCATACACTCTCAGATCTAGTAAATGCTTACCCAACAAAGGCCATCCGGCCAATTACCTTAACAAACTCAAATAAACCCACGAGAGCACGCAATCGTTACTTTTAAAAGTAACGATGTAAGCGCAGTGACTCTCAGAAGCGGAGAGAGGTTGTGAGGATCAAAGAAAAGAAAAAGAAAAAGCAAATCGATCCCATTGACTTGAGGACATCTCCACAGAGTACAAACTCAGGAGACACAGGCTCCTGTCCCTTTCTCTCCCTCTTCTCTAACTCTCACCTCCCAATAAAAATCATCTGTCTACTGAAAACCTGCCATTTCCCAATAGGCTTAAGAAAAGCATTTAGATGAGCAGTTCAAAAAAATTTTGGGTATCTTTAACGTTTAATATTTGATATCCCTTTGATTGATGCACTAAAGCAAATGCCCACTTATGCCAAGTTCCTGAAGGAATTAATCAATAATAAAAGACAGATGGAGGACGTTGAATGATCAGTTTGACCGAGGAGTGCTCCGCAGCATTGCTACGAGCACTACCACCCAAACAGAAAGACCCCGGACTACCAATTGTACCATGTTTGGAGGGATATTGATTGTGGTCATGTCTGTGTGACCTCGGTGCTAGCATCAATATCATGCCATACTCAATTTTCACCAGGATTCATGGCAGTCAATTGAAGCCGGTATCCTTTTCCCTACAATTGGCTGATAGATCTTCAATCAAACCAATGGGAATGGTGGAAAATTTGGTAGTTGGAGTCGACAATTTCATCTTTCCAGCCGACTTCGTGGTTCTAAACATTGATGAAGATACCGAAGTCCCCTTAATCCTTGGAAGACCTTTCCTAAGTACTACTGCATGCGCATCATTGATGTTCATGAGGGCAAAGTCATCTTCCAAGTTGGGGACGAAAAGATCGATTCGATATGGCAAAAATGGTAAGAAAAAAGTGTAAATGCTCACACTGTTTGTTTGTGTCGGTCTCTTGGGCGATAATGGTGAAACTGAATTCCAAGATGATAAAGAGACATTCTCCATCCCCTCAATTGAACCACACAAATTAGAGGCATTGGAGCAAATCTTGGTTTCATCAATCGAAGAGTCTTCCGCAAGGAAAATCAGGTGGCTATTGACCACCTCAATGGTGGTATGCGAAAAAATACCAATGGTTGTCGACCACCATTAGAGACCTTAGATCGCTCACCATTTAAAGAGCCATTCCATCAATCAAGCAACCTCCCGAGGTAGATCTTAAAGCACTCCCCTCTCATCTCAAATACGCCTTCCTGGCAGGTAACAACGCTCTCCCTGTTATCATCTCCTCGTTTTTAACTGCTGAGCAAGAAACTAAATTGTTAAACGTCTTAGAAGATCATAAGAGAGCAATAGGCTGGTGTCTAGCTGATTTAAAGGGCATTGATCCGAGCTTTTGCACTCATCGTATATTTATGGAGGAAAACCATAATCGATCAGGCAAAATCAGAGGAGATTAAACCCAAATTTGAAAGAAGTTGTGAAAAAAGAGGTTTTAAAGTTTTAGATGTAGTATCATCTATCCAATTTCTGATAGCCCTTGGTGAGTCCTGTCCAAGTGGTTCCCAAAAAGGGAGGCATAGTGGCGTCCCTAATGAAAAAGGGGAATTAATTCCTCAGAGACAAACAACTGGCTGGAGAATGTGCATTGATTATAGAAGATTAAATGCAGCCACCAGGAAGGATTATTTCCCTTTGCCATTTATAGATCAATGTTAGAAAGATTAGTAGGTAAGGAATTTTATTGTTTCCTAGATGGCTACTCGGCTATTTTTCAATCCCAATTGCACCAGAGGATCAGGAAAAGACTACCTTTTACCTGCCTTATGGTACATTTGCTTATAATCGTATGCCATTTGGAACTTTGCAATGCTCCTTGCCACTTTCCAACGTAGCATGCAAGCAATATTTTCTGATTTCATAGAAAAAAGTATAGAATTATTCATGGGTGATTTTAGCGTATATGGTTCCCCTTTGATGATTGCTTGCAGCAGCTAGATTTAATTTTAGACAGGTGTGAAGATACAAATTTGGTCTTGAATTGGGAAAAATGCCACTTCATGGTGAAGGAGGGCATTGTGTTGGGACACAAGGTGTCAAAAGCTGGTATTGAACTAGACCGGGGCCAAGGTCGAAATCATCGAGAAACTCCCACCTCCTACCACCGTCAAAAAGGTTCGAGCATTCTTAGGCCACGCCGGATTCTACCGACGTTCATTTCTGACTTCTCCAAGATCGCCAAACCTTTAAGTGATCTACTGGGAAAGGATACAAAATTTGAATTCACAAAAGAATGTTTGGAAGCATTTGAAGTCATCAAGGAGAAGTTAATTTCAGCCCCTGTAGTCGTCTCCCCCGATTGGTCCTCTTCTTCGAGATCTGTGTGATGCAATCGACTATGCTGTGGGGGCTGCACTATGTCAGAAAAAAGATAAGTATTGCGAATAATCACGTATGCGAGCAAGACCCTTGTGGATGCACAAAAAAATTACACAACCACGGAAAAGGAGCTTCTTGCAGTCGTCTTCGCCCTGGACAAGTTCCACTCTTATTTATGGGGAAGTGAAGTCATTGTGCATACGGATCATTCTGCCCTGAAATACCTCTTTACCAAGGCAGAAGCCAAACCAAGATTATTGTGCTGGATCCTTCTACTGCAAGAATTCGATGTTTTGGTCGTTGACAAGAAGGGTTGTCTCAATGGTGTTGCTGATCACCTCTCCCGCATTGAACGACCATATGACGGGATCCCCATCAGGGAATATTTTCCAGATGAGACGGTGTTCAGTGTTCAGCAGCTACATGGATGGAATCTGCATCTAAAGATGACATTGATAACTTTACAGAATTGGTTGCATTATGTGAAGCCTTGCAAGAGCCATTGTTTGCACATAGCCAATTATTTAGCCTCCGGAATCTTACCTCACGAACTCTCTCTCAGCAAAAGAAGAGATTTTTGTCTCAAGTCAAGCATTTCTTCTGGGATGATCCATACTTATTTAAGGTATGTGCCGATGGTATCATCCGGAGATGCATTCCTAAAATGGAGGTCACTTCAGTTCTGCAATTCTGTCATTCTAAGGAGGCCGGTGGACATCATGGGGCTACTCGACAGCAGCCAAGGTCTGGAATCAGGTCTCTATTGGCCAACCTTACATAAGGATTCCCATCAGTTTGTTTCTCTCGGTGCGACAGTTGTCAAAGAATGGGAAACATCTCCAGGCGTCATGAAATTCCGCTAACTAATATCCTGGAGGCAGATTATATTCGATGTCTGGGGCATCGATTTCATGGGTCCATTCCCCTCATCGCAGGGCCATCAGTACATCCTAGTTGTCGTCGACTATGTTTCCAAATGGGTTGAAGCCATTCCATGCTCATCTGCCGATGCCAAGACTGTTCTGAAATTCTAAAGAAAAACATTTCACAGATTTGGCGTTCCACGAGCCATCATTTCTGACGGTGGTTCTCACTTCTGCAATCGTCAGTCTGATAACCTTTTAACAAAGTAAGGTGTCCATCATAAGGCTACTCTTCCCTACCATCCGCAGGCTAATGGATAGACCGAAGTCTCCAACCGTGAATTGAAATGGATCTTGCAGAAAACGGTCCGTTCATCTCGCAAGGATTGGTCCCCCAAACTTGACGATGCTTAATGGGCATATCGAACTGCCTTTAAAAACTCCTATCGGTACTACATCATTCCGCCTTGTGTATGGAAAAGCCTGTCACTTGCCCGTGGAACTTGAGCATAAGGCCTACTGGGCCATCAAAGCACTCAACTTTGACATGGAGAAAGCAGGTGTCAAAAGGAACTTCCAGTTATCTGAACTAGAAGAATTCGCCACAACGCTTACGAGAATGCCCAGCTATATAAAGAGCGTAGTAAAAAGATTCATGACAAGCTATTCTTCCACGCGATTTTCATGTGGGTGATCAAGTCCTCCTCTACAATTCTCGCCTTCGACTTTTTCCGGGAAAGTTGAAATCTCATTGGGCTGGACCTTTCACTATCACTTCCAAGACTGATTTTGGTGCTTTCGAACTTCAAACTTCTACGGGTGAACGATTCAAAGTCAACGGCTCTTGCTTGAAGAAGTATCTGAGCCCTGAGTGTAAGACTTCCAACTCCGTGGATCTTATTTTCATGATTCCACCTCGACGGAGTTAATGCCACTGCAAATTACAAAATGCTGCTATGTCCCAAAGGCCAAGTGTAGGGCCTTTCACCTTCCAGGGAAGTTGTGTTTCTTTTCTTGCTATTAATTTTAATTTTTATTTTTTATTATTTCTTTACTTATTTATTACACACTGAGGACAGTGTGCCTGCCTAGTGTAGGGCAGGGGACTCCCCTTAAAAAAACAAAAAACATCATAGCAATGTCTAGTTTATCCAATATAATAAGTTTTAAGTTTATTAACCTTCTACTCAGTTTTTGTATGTCTCTGATTAAAGTTGACATTAGGGAAGGCTAAATATTTGTTTTCTCAAGAGGTAAGCTTTCTAATGACCCTTAGATATCATTTCTCACTTCATGATTCTTTTTGTTAACATGAGTATGACCTTACTTCTATTTTTGTCCTTGATCTACTTTTGGGTAATATATCCTTCTTTCCTTTCAACAATAGTTCAAATCTTATGGGTGAATATCTTAGAAAAGGGAATAAAAGAGAAAGAGGAAAAAGATAACCTCTTCAAACAAGAAAAATACATATATATATGAACCATTTGAAGTTTCAAGATTGCCTCAGAATAAAAGCAAAAAAGAAAATGAGAGTTTTTTCCTTTTGTTTTTCTCCTAAATTCCCCGTTCTTTAAAAAAAGTCATGGTTGATTCAGAACCCTTGAAAATAGGGCTGGACAATATAAAAACCATGATGAGAGTCTTGGCCACGTTCAGAAACTCTTGAAAAATAGAGCTGAATGTTGGAAACCGGAAGAAGGAGAGATGCAAAAATCCCTTATTCAAAATAGCCCATGAGTTCTTGTTCCGTTTTTGAGATTGAATGTTTTTACTATTTACCCACTTGTATATTATTGATAGAATGAGAAGGATTAAGTGATGCTTATGATTGAGAGTCAAGTAGTTAGGAAAAAGTATCTCATTGCCATTCTAAAGCTTATTTGTTTTGTGCACAAGTAGTTACTCTTTCCTGATTTAATTTTGCTCGAGGACTAGCAAAAGGTAAGTGTAGGGCCTTGATAAGCCATAGAATTATCATATTTATAAGCTAGATTTGTAGTATTATTAGTTAAAATAAGGTTAGAATAGGTAATATTTGCAGTATTTTATATAAGAAGTCATATTATATGTTCAGACTAATGCTCTTAGTGTTTTTCATGCAAGGAGCAAGTTTTTCATCAAAAACCGAACCTTGCCGGATATGGAGTCAGACCTCTCATGCACGGCTCAAGTACACAGCAGAAATAGGACGCCGCCGGACATGGTGCCGGGTGTGTTGTATCCGGCATAAGCAAAAGATGCACCTGTTTACCAAAAGATGTCGGTTATTTACCGTTATCCAAATACGTGATGCCGGGTATGATGCCGGATGGAATCTATCTGGCATAAGTGACTCTTCGCGCCAAAGCGGTTTCGACCGTTACTGAAAGCACGTGTTTAATCCTGATGCCAGATGACTTCTACCCGGGCATGGGATCCGGCACTTGAAGATTTTCTGTCTATAAAAGGGCGTGAGGGGCTGCGAATTTTTGGCATCCATTCCATCATATTACACACACTTTACTCCACAGAATAGACGCATTTTCAACTGAGGAATTGCTGCATAACCATCCAAAGAAGAAGAAGAGATTTAGAGGGTGAAGGCTATGTCAAAACTCTTCCTCTCCTTGTATTTCCTTCTTCAATTCATGGATGATTGAGTAGTAATCCCTTCTGTTCTTGGTCGGGATGAAACTCTTCTTTGTAAAACAATGTGGCTCTTAATATAATTTTCAAGTTTATTAAGAGTAAGGTGCTTATTAAAAGAGAATTGGTTGATCCCTTGTTCTCTTCATGCAAATTCTACTTGAGGAAAAGAAGTCCAAAAGTAGAATAGGTTAGACTCTCTTAATGATCTTCCTACTCTCTTCTTATGAATTAAGGGTTAGTAGTAAGAGTGAGAATTAATCCATCTTCCCCCATTTCCTTGTTCATTTCGTGGCATGACATATGCTCGATTTGTTAATAGGGATGAGTTTCTTGTTTTGTTTTCCCATTTTGGGCAAGAGAGTGGCATTTACATTTTGAGCGTGTCGGGTGCTGCCGGATCTCCTGTGTCCGGCGCATTCAATGTCTTTGAATGGGCCGTGCTTCTGGTATCCGGCAGGATGTCCGGCGCTTTCAATTGTTAGTTAATTTGAAGGCTTGTGTTTATGTTTTGAGTCCACATTGATGCTTAGATGGTTTTACTCCCGTAATCAGAATAAATCCATTATAGATACCGCTTAGTTATGTTAGTTTTTATTAGAATTAGAAAATCTATCATTTTCCCCCCTTTTTTTAGTAATTACCAAGGCTAGGACTATTTTCTATACAAGTCCCTAGGGTTCGACTTGCTTGTCTTAATTTGCTTCCCTGCTACTCTTTGACTGGGTTTTTTTGTTTGCTACCCGTATAGATTGAGTAGGTTCTTTACATTTATTTTAATGTCGGGCTGAATGCCGGGTATTTTGAACCCGGCACATTCTTGTTTTCGCCCATGTCTTAGTTTAATCTTTTGTACATAAGTGTTCAATAAATACCTACCAAATCTTTCTTAGCAGTGGTGTTTGTTGTGGTGCTAAAGGCTTTTGCCGGTGTTCAGGATTTGTGATAGACCATGGATTGGGTTGTGATTTTGGATGGTGGGCAGGGTTATGACGGCCTGATGTTTTATGGAGGTAAGGCCAATGAAGGGCTTGAGAGTGTGTGTGTGGTGGTAAGGGCTTATGTGTGCTGTGGTGGGACGGTGGTGCTCAAGCTCTGGGTTTCAATTGGTGTCGACATGGCAATTGTTGGAACCAACAATTGCCCCCGTATTTTTTCTTAGGACAATCTGAGCTAGAGTTCATGGCAATCGATCAGAACGATCGATTGCCCTAGTATTTTTCTTGATTAAACGTGCGACGAGTCTCATCCTCACAAGGTCAAGGCTTATGTTTTGATGTGTGCTTTCTAACCTACACAACACGACGTGTTTGGTGTTTGCACTCATTTCTCGCTCATGGTCATAACTTTTAGACCATTGAATTCGACATTTGATGGATTTACGCATTTGATCTGTTAATTTCACGTGATTGGACGCACAACTATCAAGTCGGAAGTCTTTAAAGCTTATAACGTGGTCATGGGGTGTGATGAAAGACAACGGGACCATGGAGGGATATTTTAGGTTTGTGGAGCCAAAGGGGTGACCAAAGTTGCACTTATGTCTTCTCTCGGAATCATCTTCCTTGTCTTGAAATCGTCTAGCTGCTTCGTGTTTGATGTTGTTTTTTCGAGCTTCTGGACTTGGAGTTTTGAAGTCGTCCTTTACACCATTTCTCCTCTTTTTGTCATTCGGATTTCCTCGAGGCATTTCGGGGTTGCCTCTTTGTTTTATCCTTTCTTGACTTTGCCTTCGGGGTTCTTGTGTTTCCCGATTTTGGCTTCTTCGGGAGCTGTTTGATGTGAGCTCTTTAGATCCTGTGTCACTCTGGGACCATTGTGGATCACTTCGTCATGCTGATAGCGCGTTGCTTCTTTGGATTGTCTGAGAGTCTAACTCCTCGCTTCCTTTGGTCACCGGGTCGGACATTCATCATTGGCTGGGTTATTTTGTGGAGTTCATAATATCGAAAAGGGATATAGAAATGCTCAGCGGGGGTGCCTAGGGTTTAATGTCAGGGTTCACAAGCTTTTGGCTATGTGATGCTGTACCTAGGTGCTTCGTCATTCTGATAGTTGTGTATCCGCTCTTTGTTACTTTTCGCAGGTCTAAGAGTAAATTTACAAATCTCCTCTTCGGTCGGAGTTATGCCGTTTACCTCACTTTGAATGTGGTCTCTCACCGGAGTCGTGTAAAAATGACACGCTCGTTCGCTCATGGTTTTTTCACTCAAGACACTCTCGCGAGATTTTCACTCGAAAACTCGTTCGCACATTTAAACGAAAGATGAAAGATGACGAACTTCAACTCAGATTGCCCCCAGTATTGATTTGGGGTTTATGACAATAATTTAAAGATGTGGATTTGGAACCGCTTTGTGGGTTGTTTTGGATGTTTTGGGGTGAGTTGTGATGTTTGGCAAGGCATGTTCAAATTTTGGGAGACAAAATACAGGTCTTTGCGTTCCATTGTCGGGAAATAATTATTTCATGAACCATTTTCTCAAAAGAATTTATGTAAAACATAATCCCTTTTTTTACCATTTAGACTTGAAAAGGTCATCCACTTGTGAACATGAGGAAGAAGATGATTTAACAAAATCGATGCTTCTTATTAGTGATTTGAAAACGATCATTCTTTGAAAACTATGAGAGGTGCATTGGAAAGATGAGTGTCATGGCAGGTTATGCAGTAGAATGCATGGGAACCTCAAAATTTCTGTTGAATCCAAACCTGCTGAACCGTCTGAAGTCGGCATGCTGAAGACTCGAGCTCTTGACCGCACGGACGCCCTTGAGATGACCATGTTTGTCTTCCTTCTGAACTTCGAGTAGGCTCCGTAAATGTCTGAACTAGGAATGCCTATGGGTTATGTAGGAGGAGCTAGGGCCTGAATCTCTTCCAAACTGAGAGTGAAGTGCATGGCTAGAGTGATCCCTAGGTTAGAACGGATGTGTGGGCCTGAATACCCTTAATCTGGAAGTGGAGCCAACGGGCCGAAGGAAGCCGCATGGATCGTGAATGGGCCTCTAGGCCGAGAGAAACCTTGAAGCCTAAGATTCGTTTGTTGTTCTTGTTGGGCCTTAAGGCCAGAGACTGGGATGAACGAGTTATATAAACTATCTTGAATTCAAATGTTTTACGCTATGGGCCAAAACTCTGGATTGAAAACGAAGTTCATGGGCCAAATTATGAATTGGTCTATGGGCCAGATGGAATGAGTTATGAGTGTGGTACTTGGGCCGGAATGATTTATGAACTGTGAAATGATGCTTAGGCTGAAAAGTTTTAGAGAATGCAGCACATGGAATATTCTAAGAATTTGGCATCTGGGCTATAATATGTTTGGGCTAGAAATAGGGCGCATGGGCGAAATGATTTCCAAATCATGCTCTAGATGTGAATTGGAGTTTGGGCCAGTAATTTCTGATTGAGCCTAAAAGACGATACTTATAACTAGGACTTTGGGTCAACGCCCGAGTGGAAAGTCTTCTTAGACTAGAACGAGCCTTAAAATGGAAAGGCCTGATGGTTTTCATGAATTGCTTTAGGTGGATTTATTTTTCGTGGGCCTAGAACTAAATTGATGATTCAAATTGGGCTGAAAGAGAGAAATCACCTAAGTCTAAACTTTTGGGCCTGATCCCAAACAAACAATTCATTCAAACCAAACAAGGCCTTTGGGCCGCAAACAATAAAGCCGTAAATTCGGGTTGGGCTGAGTTGATGTAGGAAAAGTTCCTATCAATTCCTAGGCTGGGTAGTGGGCCAATCATACACGCAGACAAGGCCTACACAAATTCAACATTCCTCACTTGACGCTTATCCAATTTGGGTATGGATCGATCCGGGGAGGTGCTTGGGGCTCGGGCTCAGGTTACCACAAAGGAATAGGGCTTGCACGCTATTCTCTTTGGGCTTCCCCACTTTCTTCACATCACCATGAGGTGTGCGTCCACGGTCGGGTCTTTGAATGACCAAACAGGGATTAGGAAAAAGCACTGCCAGGAGGAAAAGCTTGGGGCTAAAGCCCAGGTATTAAGGGGATGTGGTTAGACGACATCCTCCTCTTTCTCCCCTTATCCCCCGCTTATCCACATCTTTACAATGAGATGAAGCACAATGCTTGAATACTCATTCTATTATTTGTACATTGTTTAGAAGTTGACAACAACCAAACACCCTACACCCTAACGGTTTTACAAGGAAACAAGAAAGAAGTTTTGAGGAAAAAGAGGTAAAAATCTATCTCAATGTAGTTTAAATGCCTTAGGAAAATGAGCTTGATTTGCTTAATAAATACCTAAGGAGCCAAAGGTGAATGACCTAGAAAATGCTCTCAAGGAAACTATTAAGGGGCATATGTGATGTTGAGTGTATTTGCAGGTTAAAGGCAATATACTATGTGAAATTCAGTGTTTAAGGTTTATGCAATTTAAGGGCCTAAGAGCCATGTTTATTTAAGGGCCTAAGTGCCAAGGAATTTAAGCTTATGCACTATATTGTGATGTAGTGCTAAATGTTGAAGTTTGTGTATATAAATGTGTTTGATGGATTTTAGGTGTTCTTGAATGAATAAGGTAAAAACCTAAGTGTTGGATGTGAGTATATACAAGAGAAGCTATGGCCAAATTTGGAAAATGTGTAAAAGTTATAAGTGTTTAAGTAAGTTTTGGTGAACTAGGAAGTGTTAAAGGTGAACAAATGTTTTACTTGGGAAGAAAACATGTATTAAGGTGATTTAGAGTGATGCAAGGATTTAGGTGTTATCTTGGAAGTTCTAGGAATTCAATGTGTGTTTTTAAGAATGTATTTAAGTCTTGGAGAAGTTTGTTTAAGGTTTAGGAATGTTGATGTACAAGGAAAGTGATGTTTAGGTAAGATGTGAAAAATGAGATTTAGTTAGTAAGAAAAGAAGTTTGAGAGATGATGTTAGGTGTAGAGGAAACACCTTGGTATAGTGGTCATTATTGGTGAACCACTTAGAAATCTTAAGGAGGAAACATTCCAAGTGCTAAGAATTTTGTAAGAAATTTGTGAATGATAAGATGGTTTGGTGTGTGTGATTTAAAGAGTTTAGTACATGGCTAAAGATGGGTTTGAAGTGCCCAAATGAGGTTAGGACATATTAGGATATATGAGGTGAAGTTTGGAGTCAAATGGGCAATGGAAAATAAAGGTCTGGGCAGACCGACCTTGCGACCGAACTTGCCAAGGTCGGTCGAGCCCAGTTTACCTACTGCAGAATTGGTTTCTGGAATGGACCGACCTTGGGGACCGGACTTGCAAGGTCGGTCGGGCTTGTATTTTGTGTACGGATTAAGTTTCTGGAATCGACCGAAATGGGACCGGACTTGGCAAGTTCGGTCGGGCCTGAATTTTCAAAGGGAAGAAACTCTCGGGAATGGACCGAACATGCGACCGAACTTACAAGGTCGGTCGGAGTAGAATTTTGACGGTAATGTGTTCTGGAATGGACCGACCTTGTGCAAGGTCGGTCGGTAAGGTCGGTCGGACCAAAAACATTGTTTAAGGTTATAAAATGATATGTAATGATGGGGATTGATTAGTAATGATGTTATAAGGTTGTTAAAGACATGTTAAGTGAGTTATAATGACAATTTAGTGGGGGAAAAGTTGTATTAAAATATAAAAGTAAAACAAGTTAAAAAGTGAAGTTATGTAACTAAGCTAACGGGGAAAAGTTTAAGCATTAGACTTTAAACAATCATGTTACCTCGATGTTAATAAAAAAATATGTAATGTTATCAGTTGTTCGAGAATCGCTCGAGGAACATAAGTGGACATGATAAAGTGGACTCCGGTGACAGGTATGGTTTTCTTGCAACCTGTGTCCTACCGGATTACACCGGCTTGTATGCCAATGTGTTTTTCTGTGTGTTTTGCCACGTTATAAGATAAATCATGAAACGAGTTTACAGTCGTTATTGTTGTTGTATGTTTACGTGCCGATACCGGTAACCTCGAATGCGCTTGAAGGGCTAGTTAACCACTATTAGGTAAACGTAAGAGAACGGTATCCGGTGATAACGTTTCCGACCTAAGGAACGTTCTAACCACGGCTATGCGTGAGTTAGTTAGGTGATGTTTGTGGGTGATGTTTGCGTGTGAAAGTATGACTCTCCCTTCCCTTGTGTGTGTGTCTAACAAGACTTAACCCAATGTTGTGATTGTTTAATTAAGTTCAATGTTGAACTTCTAACAAGTGCTAACGGGGGAAGTGAGGAGTCCGGTCTGTTCCGGCCACACGTGTGAGTATGGGGGTCGTTGTCATATCAGGTTCGATCCTCTCTGTATGTTATGGTTGTTTTCCAATTTGGTTTCCAACCCTCCCTTTAGCTTAACCAAGGCTATTTTACTGACTCACGTCGGGCCACAGGGCATACTATGTTATGTTTGTTTCGGTGTGCTTGGATCACTATATCCGAGACACCTTGTGTTAAGTTATCCGTTCATTTAACGAGACGGTAACGAGTTATGTAATGAGCTTATCACGAGACTTGCAACATTCTCTAGGCTACAAGTGAACTGACTATGTTTGGGCCGGTTCATAAAGGGGAACCGTACCCGTTATGTTACGTATTGTTGTTATGATGCAATATCTATTGCGATGTATTATGTGCACGTTGAAACGTGAAAAGTGTTGTTATGTGTTGTTATGTGATCAATGTTATACGTTGTAAAATGTGGAGTATGTGGATCATGGATATGAATCCCAGTTTGTGATAAGAGGCGTTTAAGGATACCCGATTAATGGGTAGTTGTCGTCTATTAAGGAAGTAGCTCTATTAGAGGAAAAACACTCTAGGGGTAATGAGTACCATGAGTGACCTATCAAGTATGGGTATGCTATCTGTTCGTCGAGCCCATTGAGGCGGAATGTTATGTGTTATGTGTTTAAGTTTACATGCATGATTCAAATAAAATCAACTGCATGCTAAGACGACAAATAGTTGTGCGTGGCCCGGTAGCATGCGGGCTGCGGGATTACCATACCAGCAAAGGTGCTGAGCCCCTTGGGGGCCACCCTTTCTCTTCTTTTCCTATTTCAGGTACAGAGAGCTGGAAGCCGTTCGAGAGTAGGACGGGGTAGTCGTTGTACATGGGTAATCATTTAAATTGTATATGTACTGTAGGTGTAGTAAGACCGAGATTGTTTATCGGCATTAGTTTGTGAATACTCGGTACAGTTGGAAGCTGTATGTTGTTTCTATTGTTAATGGAAGGGTCAGTAATGTGTAGTCGCTCGGGAATCTAGTCCATCAGACCGGTACAATGTTTATGTAATAGCCTTGTTAGCCACGTGGTGTTTAACGGCGTGTAACACCAAAGTTAAGTAAGTATGTGTAGTAGTAAATTTTCCGCTGCAGAATGTTGTTACGTGGTTGTTGTTGGATGGGGTGTTACAAAAAGTGGTATCAGAGCGAAGTATCGCTCTGATGACTGAATTACCGAGCTAGGAAGTACCGAGTTAGGATTTAAGTACTTTGGGTTAAGGGTTGAGTGATAGCGTGAGAGATACGCTAGATAGGAATTTCCAGTGTGTACTGGAAACCTACAATATCCATCCCACCCTCCACAATCCCTGTTTTATAACTTGGGCAACAACGCCAGAGAGATGGAAGTCCACTCTTACTCGGGAATACCCGATCTGGCTGTTATTAAATACCTCTAAAGGTACGGAGAACCTGTCATACGGCAGATCCCGAAAACTGGGAATCCGGAGACGGTTTCCATCTGAACATTGTTAACCACATTTAATAGCGAAGAATGAAGAATTTTGTGTATAAGAGAATAAAATTTCCGGCAACTTGGGTCGACATGCTGAGCAGTCGAGAACAACCAGCTTGCAACGCACCAACCGTGCAACAGGCAAGAAGTGGAATAATAACCCCGAGAGACAAGTGTCTACGGAACCACAGTTGTTAAATAATACACCAACGGTATACCAACCAACTAAGGAACTACAACGTAGTACCCAAACAAGAGACAAGTCTCAGTAACCACGACAAATGCGTGGAACGGGCTACGAAGAGGAAACAATACTAAGTAAAAGGGAACTCCAAGAATGGGAGACACCCCAGTTGATAATTATCATGTGAAGACAGTGAGAAGTCACCTAGAGGAGTTATTATCAAGACAGTAAGATTAGTGAGGGCCAACAAGGCCACTGATGACGGTGCGGGTAAAAACAATACCACAGCCGGTATGTGTTAAAGCGATAGCCAGTTAGCGTGGCGCACTTGCCATAGCAAGTGCTGCTATAACAGGGCTGTTCGGGAAATTTATAACCACTACAAAGTACTTGGTAAAGTACCATAAAGTTAAATGTGATCGTCATAACAGTGGAAGGGCCTGTTAGCCTAACCTTTGTAATTGTAAGTACACCAGTCAGCAAGAAGCTAGACTTGGTTAGGTAAGAAGATGTTGTGAGACCATGAAAATTTTCTTTCAAACCCAGATTTATTCAACTCTTTCTTTTCAAAACCAAAATTTTCTTTCAAACCAACGCTTCTTTCTACCTTCTTTTAAGAACCAAACCAGTAAAAACCAAGGACAGTTGACAAGGATACAACAGTGGATAAACTTTCCTTCGATTAAGTTCGGGAAGCACGGGACGCATATTGTCATGGGACAATATAAGGGAGTTGACAACAGAATACTTCACCTAGGCATGTGTGACGGACACTACGAGTGTACCAACTGAAATGTGGGACGACCGCACTCCGATAGGAGCTTGTGGGCCTGACAGACCTACTTATGGGTTAGTTGGGTAAGTAGTAATGTATCAGTAGGGTACCCCACATATGTATACAAGTAGAGTCCGGAACACGGGAAGTAGTCGACTCCATACTACGGTCAGCAGTAAAAGTCAAACAAGAGCTAAGGATTACCATGAATGGTTAAAGTTAAGGAACAAGTCAAGTTAACGAGACTAAAGGAATTAGTGAATCCCTTTCAAGGATATGTTTAAGAGTCAGGAGGTGCGAAGTGCACTAACTGTTATGTAAAGACATCACACATGTCTTAAGAATTCCGAGGGATAAACATGTTAGCTGGAACGGTGACCCAGCCTGTGCATGGCAAGGCAGATGACTGATGTGGACACATTAATGTGCAATGAACGGGATGAAACTCCCAGAATGAGTACCTACACTATCAGGAAATGTTGATCTTCACAGAAGAGATAATAAGCCAGTTAAGAACGCAAACGGCGTGGCTAACAGAATATACCAATAAGTGTGAACTAGATGTAAAGGCATAACTTAGCAACACCCAGGAGCGATCCTTGAAGGGTGTTTGCATCAACGATAATTGAACAAGATAACGTGATAGAAACACGAGGGTTGAAACCAACACCCAGTTTAGACATAAATTGTCAGGAGACGGACTAGCAATCCTAAAGGGCATCCGTAAAAGGAAACGTGATGCAACGACCTTGTCATGGAGCTCAATATAATATCCAAACCATATAATGTTGTACAGAGAAGTACATGTGTGTGGACAGCCTACAATGAGCCCAGCTCAAGGCAAATAAGGCTTATAAGCCATAAGCAAGATATGTTATATAAACTCGATTGATTGTAGAAGTTTATGTTGTATAAGTGAATAGAGTGGTAAATGAACCACTGCATTAAGAGTGGGGATACCTCTCGATATTGTGAGACCGCAGGAGCATTAGTTATGTGAATCAAGTTCAAGAAATATGTTAAGGATGGACGATGTTATTATTGAAAGAGAGCAGTTAGCTTAGTAGTATGTGTGTATAAAGTGAAACACCGAGCTGAATAATGCCGGCTTGTGACTCGAATGATCGATGCTCAAGGAGCATTCAGTAGTCATCCAAATGAGTGATGAACCATAATACGAATGATGTAAGTATATGTGTGGAAGTTAATGTGACAGTAAATACCATGTAAGTTAGTGTTATATAATAAGCACGGTGCGCAGTAAGCGACCGTTGTATAAGTGTTGTTGAATAATAATGTGGCAGATAAGACCAGTTGTGAGTTAAACTCAGTGGAGATGCAAGGTAAGCGATGTTAAACGGACTGGGCAATAAGCCAGTGGTAGGTACTATGTGATGAGGAACTCAGTGTGAATTCCATGGCGAATCGCATAAGGGATTTACTGTCAAGAGTTTACGCCTCTGCACTCTGTATGACTGAGTGTTTTGGTATTGCACTTGCGCAGTAATAATCGAGTGGGACAGCTAGGAATTGGAAACATGTTAATTGCAGAGGAATAATGTTATAATGGCCGATGCATAGGAAATGCAAGGCCGCACCAATAAAAGAGTGCTTGTACAAAACCAAATGTGGAGACATGATTAACAGTAAGTGACTACAGTAGCACTAACTGCCAAATATCGGTATGGAATATACCCCAAATGTTGTAAATAGCTGAGAGAGCACTACACACTAGGTAGTAGCTCAATCTCAACCGACAGTAAGTCGGAAGGGAACAAGTCAATCATTGTGAAATACATAACTATTTACACAGTAAATTGTTATGGAAGTGGATAGAAAGTTTATAACTCACCAAATTCGCTAACGGTAAAGATACCACGCGTCGGTTGAGAAACCATTGTTACCAAGATGAAGGTGACAATTGGGGATGTACAATACAGTAAGAATAACAAAAAGGGGCAATTAAGCTCTACAGTTACTAGAGTTTCGCAGCAGAAACTAGTGAGCCAGTGATTCAAGTGTTGAATGTACATGGTGAACATGAGTGAATGGCTAATTATTAACGCCTAGAAGCCTAACAGGCCAGAATCGAAACCAACTAAGTTTTAAACAAACTCCAATGAGAATTCTTGGTTTAGGAACTAAACCGCCAATATGGTTAAGATCCTCTAATCAGAATCCATTGTGTAATAGACCGCGTGGAAGTTAAAACACTCACGACGGCAGAACATTTTAAGCAAATGTTTAGTGATTGATTACGTGGGCGTAATCCCTTTTAAGGGGGGTAGAGCGCAAAACCACTTAGTGTGTATTACCGTACAAGTGTACGTGACTTATGTTGTGCATAGCATAAAATAATTTGTTTTGATGATTGGTGTGTGTGTTACGTAAACATACACATCCATTCATGGTTTAATTGTGGTAATTGCGCACAGATGATGCGAATACCATTGTGATAAGTGTGTTGATTTATTAACAGTTGTGTGTGATAGTACAAGTGTGGGGAGTAGAGAAACTCCCGGGGAACAAAAACCCCGACAGTGTATAAATGTGAAATGGTGTGTTGTATTTTGATAAAATATATATGTATAATATACTATTCATACGAAACTACATAGAACCTAGTGAGAATGAGATTCCCTAGGTACAAACATTAAAGTGAATGGAAATAACTGATAGACGAAGTTCTATCCCTTGGAGATGTTATGATCATGACTAGAACGATTAAAAGATAGAAAATTGGAAATGAGTGTTTTGTTTGATGCTTGAAAATGGAGTGGGGAGTGGAACTTGATTTGCATGCGATCAAGGGAAGCCGAACACAAATTGGAGTGGAAGGATAGTTCAACACTGATGCTGATCACATCAGGGTTGGATGATTCTTGAAGCCCCCTATAAGTGGTCACAAATAACCACGCTAAGAAAAGAAGCAAAAAGCATAAGTTGGATTTGGAGTTGTATGTGTTTTTCAAAGGATTTGAATTGGTATTTATAAACGTCGATAGATACTTTACAAAATTAAAGTTCTCCTAGTTAACCTCGCAAGGAAATTTTAAATTTAAGTGATTGTTTTGATCTCCCAAAGGCACGGGGACGGAAGGTGTCCATCGCGACCGGGTTCTGCGGGATCATAGTGTATATCAAAGATATTTTTGATTGCTATACATGCTATGACATGTTGTGTGGTATGTGTAATAAATATGATTTTGACCTTGAGTTCCAAAAGTGTATGTTATCAAGACCTATGAGTCTAAATGTGTTGTGTTACATAGACCTATGTGTCTAAAGGCTGTTATGTTATCAAGACCTATGTGTCTAAATGTTGTTATGTTACCCAAGACCAGAGAGTCCAAGGGTTGTTATGTATGTGTAAATGTTGTTAAGATACCCGGACCATTGAGTCCGAGGTTATCATGTGAATCTGTTATGTTATGTATGGATGTGAATGTGTTACCCGACCATTAAGTCCGAGGTTTGTGGTGTAAGTGTGTTTGGTTATGGAAGTTTTATTTCTATAAGTAATCCCCGTATTTTAATCCAAGATGTGTGAGAAGTGTAAACTTCGAGGACGAAGTTCTTTTAAGGGGGGTAGATTGAAATACCCCAAACCTTGATATGTAGTTTAAATATTAAACTATGGTTTGTAAAGGCTAAAAGTGCCTTGGAAACATCAGTGAACAATTTAAACCATAGTAAAATGCAATAAGCACTAAGACACAGCTTGAGCAAAAACATGTTCTAAGCTTGGAGTGAACTTGGTTAGGACCCAAAGAGCCTACCAAGACTTAATAATATTCAATTATGATTAATAAGGCTAATTAAGTCCTTAGTAAACCTTAGTAGACAGTTAAACCAAATAAAACATAAGAAAATACCTTAAAGTCAATAAGAGCAAAAATGTGCTCTAAGCTTGGGATAAATTTGTATAAGACCTAATGGTCATACCTATACCTTATAATATGTTAATGAACATATTAAATCAATTACCAAAGAAAACCAAGCTTGAAAACAAGTTAAAACACAAAAGTGCTTTAAGGAGTCTTAAAGCACGTTTTGAAAAATTGTCTTGTAAATGAGTTTTGAATGGCTAAATGTCCATCATTACTCTTTAATTAACATGTGTACTATATAGTATCACATTGGAAGTCTATATCAATGAGAAATAAAAATTTCACATCTATGTGCCTTGTTTTAGTGAATAGTAACTAAATAAGCTAGTTGTAACATATGTTGTTATAAGTAATTAAATTGGTCAACAAAGACCATGACTAGGCCTAAAACATTAAGGGCCGGTTTCTCCCTGTGTGACTCACCACACTTGGCCAATCAAATAACTAAGGAAAGTAATAAAGCAAAAGAACTATTTACTTTAACATAAATATCTTCCAAAAGTAGAACTCATCTTCATTCTTTCATTTCCTTTCATTTCACACGTCTCCTTCCTCCCTTCATGCTCTCTTCTACGGTTGCTACAGCCATATACAATTCTCAATCTTCTTTCACTTGTAACTTCTAGCTCCATGGTCCAAATTCAATTTCAAGACCACCATTCTTCTAGTTGGAGCAAGCTCTACACTTCTATCTTTTCAAATCTTCAAAAGCCTCATTTAGGTGCCAAGGAGATTCACCATTGATGGAGCTTGAGCTCACCTTTTCACATATTATTGTTCTCCTTTGCTTCAAGGTAAGGAAACTCAAAGAAAAATGATGTTTCCTTCATGTTTGTGTTGTCCGAAAATTCACCTCACAATGGTGTCTTTACCTTGCTTGTTTTAGCTCCATTTGAACCTTGCAAGGGCTAGGAGGAGTCCTCTCTTGATACTTATTCAAGTTCTCTTCCAATTCCAAGGTAAAACAATTACCTTAATGTGTTAAGACAATATATGTGCCTAGGGTTTACAATGAGATGAAGCACAATGCTTGAATACTCATTCTATTATTTGTACATTGTTTAGAAGTTGACAAACAACCAAACACCCTACCGGTTTTTACAAGGAAACAAGAAAGAAGTTTGTGAGGAAAAAGAGGTAAACAAGCTATCTCAATGTAGTTTAAATGCCTTAGGAAAATGAGCTTGATTTGCTTAATAAAATACCTAAGGAGCCAAAGGTGAATGACCTAGAAAATGCTCTCAAGGAAACTATTAAGGGGCATATGTGATGTTGAGTGTATTTGCAGGTTAAAGGCAATATACTATGTGAAAATTCAGTGTTTAAGGTTTATGCAATTTAAGGGCCTAAGAGCCATGTTATTTAAGGGCCTAAGTGCCAAGCAATTTAAGCTTATGCACTATATTGTGATGTAGTGCTAATGTGTGAAGTTTGTGTGTATAAAAATGTGTTTGATGGATTTTAGGTGTTCTTGAATGAAATAAGGTAAAAACCTAAGTGTTGGATGTGAGTATATACAAGAGAAGCTATGGCCAAATTTGGAAAATGTGTAAGAAGTTCTAAGTGTTTTAAGTAAGTTTTGGTGAACTAGGAAGTGTTAAAGGTGAACAAATGTTTTTTACTTGGGAAAAACATGTATTAAGGTGATTTAGAGTGATGCAAGGATTTAGGTGTTATCTTGGAAGTTCTAGGAATTCAATGTGTGTTTTTGAGAATGTATTTAAGTCTTGGAGAAGTTTGTTTAAGGTTTAGGAATGTTGATGTACAAGGAAGAAGTGATGTTTAGGTAAGATGTGAAAAGGAGATTTAGTTAGTAAGAAAAGAAGTTTGAGAGATGATGTTAAGGTGTAGAGGAAACACCTTGGTATAGTGGTCATTATTGGTGAAATACCACTTAGAAATCTTAAGGAGGAAACATTCCAAGTGCTAAGAATTTTGTAAGAAATTTGTGAATGATAAGGTTTTTTTGGTGTGTGATTTAAAGAGTTTAGTACATGGCTAAAGATGGGTTTGAAGTGCCCAAATGAGGTTAGGACATATTAGGATATATGAGGTGAAGTTTGGAGTCAAATGGGCAATGGAAAATAAAGGTCTGGGGCAGACCGACCTTGCGACCGAACTTGCCAAGGTCGGTCGAGCCCAGTTTACCCTGCGAGAATTGGTTTCTGGAATGGACCGACCTTGGGGACCGGACTTGCAAGGTCGGTCGGGCTTGTATTTTGTGTACGGATTAAGTTTCTGGAATCGACGAACATGGGACCGGACTTGGCAAGTTCGGTCGGGCCTGAATTTTCAAAGGGAAGAAACTCTCGGGAATGGACCGAACATGCGACCGAACTTACAAGGTCGGTCGGTGAGTAGAATTTTGACGGTAATGTGTTCTGGAATGGACCGACCTTGTGCAAGGTCGGTCGGTAAGGTCGGTCGGACAAAAACATTGTTTAAGGTTATAAAATGATATGTAATGATGGGATTGATTAGTAATGATGTTATAAGGTTGTTAAAGACATGTTAAGTGAGTTATAATGACAATTTAGTGGGGGAAAAGTTGTATTAAAATATAAAAGTAAAACACGTTAAAAAGTGAAGTTATGTAACTAAGCTAACGGGGAAAAGTTATAAGCATTAGACTTTAAACAATCATGTTACCCCGATGTTAAAAAAAAACATGTAATGTTATCAGTTGTTCGAGAATTGCTCGAGGAACATAAGTGGACATGATAAAGTGGACTCCGGTGACAGGTATGGTTTTCTTGCAACCTGTGTCCTACCGGATTACACCGGCTTGTATGCCAATGTGTTTTTCTGTGTGTTTGCCACGTTATAAGATAAATCATGAAACGAGTTTACAGTCGTTATTGTTGTTGTATGTTTACGTGCCGATACCGGTAACCTCGAATGCGCTTGAAGGGCTAGTTAACCACTATTAGGTAAACGTAAGAGAACGGTATCCGGTGATAACGTTTCCGACCTAAGGAACGTTCTAACCACGGCTATGCGTGAGTTAGTTAGGTGATGTTTGTGGGTGATGTTTGCGTGTGAAAGTATGACTCTCCCTTCCCTTTGTGTGTGTGTCTAACAAGACTTAACCCATGTTGTGATTGTTTAATTAAGTTCAATGTTGAACTTCTAACAAGTGCTAACGGGGGAAGTGAGGAGTCCGGTCTGTTCCGGCCACGCGTGTGAGTATGGGGGTCGTTGTCATATCAGGTTCGATCCTCTCTGTATGTTATGGTTGTTTTCCAATTTGGTTTCCAACCCTCCCTTTAGCTTAACCAAGGCTATTTTACTGACTCACGTCGGGCCACAGGGGCATACTATGTTATGTTTTGTTCGGTGTGCTTGGATCACTATATCTGAGACACCTTGTGTTAAGTTATCCGTTCATTTGAGACGGTAACGAGTTATGTAATGAGCTTATCACGAGACTGGCAACATTCTCTAGGCTACAAGTGAACTGACTATGTTTGGGCCGTTCATAAAGGGGAACCGTACCCGTTATGTTACGTATTGTTGTTATGATGCAATATCTATTGCGATGTTATTATGTGCACGTTGAAACGTGAAAAGTGTTGTTATGTGATCAATGTTATACGTTGTAAAATGTGGAGTATGTGGATCATGGATATGAATCCCAGTTTGTGATAAGAGGCGTTTAAGGATAACCCGATTAATGGGTAGTTGTCGTCTATTAAGGAAGTAGCTCTATTAGAGGAAAACACTCTAGGGGTAATGAGTACCATGAGTGACCTATCAAGTATGGGTATGTTATCTGTTCGTCGAGCCCATTGAGGCGGAATGTTATGTGTTGTGTGTTTAAGTTTACATGCATGATTCAAATAAAATCAACCGCATGCTAAGACGACAAATAGTGTGCGTGGCCCGGTAGCATGCGGGCTGCGGGATTACCATACCAGCAAAGGTGCTGAGCCCCTTGGGGCCACCCTTTCTCTTATTTTCCTATTTCAGGTACAGAGAGCTGGAAGCCGTTCGAGAGTAGGACGGGGTAGTCGTTGTACATGGGTAATCATTTAAATTGTATATGTACTGTAGGTGTAGTAAGACCGAGATTGTTATCGGCATTAGTTTGTGAATACTCGGTACAGTTGGAAGGTGTATTTTGTTTCTATTGTTAATGGAAGGGTCAGTAATGTGTAGTCGCTCGGGAATCTAGTCCATCAGACCGGTACAATGTTTATGTAATAGCCTTGTTAGCCACGTGGGTGGTTAACGGCGTGTAACACCAACGAGTTAAGTAATGTGTAGTAGTAAATTTTCCGCTGCAGAATGTTGTTACGTGGTTGTTGTGGATGGATGGGGTGTTACATCACCTAAAAGGTGTGAGTCCCTGACAGGGGACCCTTAACGGGTCCCGAGGTGAAATCAGTTTGTGTGGACCCTCGCTCTCATATGATGTAAGGTGGAGAAAATTAAAGTGCGCACGAAAGTAAACAAACAGAGTATAAAGCCATAAATAAACATTTTCGAGTAAAGCCCTCTTTCTTAAATTAAACAAGTTAAAATTAAGAATTTTTTTCCCAGCGGAGTCGCCATTCTGTGAGCCTCGATTTTTAAACCCTATTCTTGGTTAATTCGAGTTGATTAGGATCTAACCGGGTTTTAGGTCCACTTATACTTAAGTTTAATAACTAAGTCTATAACCATAATTATTAAAACCTAAGCTAGCTCACTGGAACCTATTATGAGTCGCCATCTAATTTTAACCTAGATCAAATTAGGAAAGGAGAGTTCGGGTTCGGGGGCTTGACATTCGACTTAATTAGAGTTCAATTACTTTCATTACCCCTAGAAGTCGTTTTTCCTCTACTTAGTTTAATTACGGCTTGTTACAAAGTCGTTTTAACCTAAGTGCGCGCTTCTGTTTTTTTGTATTTTTACATTTTTTTGACAGAAAATTAAAGTGGAAATTAAAAATACCTAAACTAGGGTTTCGGAGGCAGAATTAGGTCAAATTTTAATTATGTCCGTAGTCACGGACCTAATGTCCGTAGTCACGGACCTAATGTCCAGACCACGGACCCCGGTTAACCTACTTATGCAGAAAGTCAAATTTAAGAGAAAAACGAAAATTTGAAAAGTCGGGGGCCACGGACAGGGTGTCTGTGGGCCCAGACATGTACTGTTAAAAACCCTAAAATTTGAAAAATTGGGAAATAAGAAATCCCGCCACCCGTCCATGGTCACGGACAGCCCGTCCGTGGTCCCGGACCATGCGTCCGTGGTCCCGGACCATGCATCCGAGGTCATGGACCACCCACGGATAGTGGGTTTTTGATGGTTCCCGACGGTGTTTTTAAGCTCAAAATTTATGTACTTGTAGCCTGAAAGATATAAAAAAGACGTTAGTGATCAAAAGATTTTAATTTGAAGTCAGAATAATGACTAAACTTAGCTAACAAGTAAAAGGGCAGAAACAAAAAGAAACCAACTATACAGAAGCCGGAAAGAGTCGGTTCGAACCCAATTTCAATAGAAAGTCAGAAAGGTCGTGGGGAGTTAGAAAACTAAGATTCTTACCTATTTTAACCTTTGGATTTGAGGTGCTTCTTCATGTCGGGTTCTTCTTCGGAGGCTCCGATGATGCCGGTTCCAGATTAAGTTCGACCAGAGCTGCTGGTTGTTGATTTTTGATGATGTTCTTCACGTTTTGGAGGTGAATTGGTTGATGTATGATGATTGTTGAAGTGTTGGGAGTTGAAAAATGTGTTCAGGTGGTGATTTCGAGGGGTTTTTGATGTGATTTCGGTGCTTGGATATGTAAACGTGGGGGACTTGTGACGGCTAGGTTTTCTGACTTTCTAGGGCTCTTGAGGTTCTGATTTGATCAAGTGATAAGTCTTCTTATATAGGCTTCCTTAAAGATAGAAATATCCGGTAAAAGCCGAGATTAACGACGTTTTAAGCTCAAGGGCTTCCAAAGGAGTCTGACTATGGAATTTAAAACATGGTAAAGGATGGTATTTCTGATTTTTTTTAAAGTAGAATCGAATTTTTTGGATATTGGAATATTTTTAAATTCAATATATCATCAAATTCAATCAGAAATTGCTAGAAAATCATTGGAAATTCAAAAATCAAAATTCCAACGCCATTATGCCCAAAATGTAATCCTCTATCATGGGTTAATTTCAAAGCATTTTGAATTGATTTGACCCTTCTTTGGAGGAGAGAGAAAAGCCTATAGGGGGCTTAGGAGCCTTGAAAAATACGAAAATGCCCCTGGAGATGACTTAGCTGTCCCTAGTACTCTGAAATGTGCCGATCGAACTGGGAACCCTTGCTACTTGACCAAACTAGCCTATTAGTAGAGACTTTCTTTCTCCTTTTTCTTTTTTCGGGGTTGAAATTTGGGCATAACAGCGAGATGGAAGTGAAGAGAAGCAATAATTTGCGAAGGATGGAAGATCAAAAACCATATGCAAAGTGTATGATGAACAATTGAGTTCCCAAAGGGATATTATTACTATCGTCAGAGAAATACTAGGGAGACAGATGGAAGAAAATTGCAGATTCTCTCGGCAAAGAAAGAATTAGTGTATTGTATAACGTTTTGGGAATTTTTATGAAATGCCACTATATTTTGCTAATTCTATTCTTGAAATGGTCACCCCCCACCAAAAAATCACAAAATGTCACTATATTTTTGCAAAAGTCCCATGAAATGACACTATGTCATCGACCAGAAAAAAAAAATACAAAAATACCCCTACTAGTTAATAAAGTACATTTAAAGTTCACATATGTCCTTAAGTGTTAAAACTTCACAAAAATTTCAAAATTCACTACAAAAATATTGATAACTATAGAAAATATATAAAATATTATAAATATTATATTTAAAATATCATCAAATTTTGAAAAAGTAAATATTTTTAGACTTTTTAAAATTATTTAGTACCATAAAAATGATAATTGCTTTAAAACCACATAATTTATACCAATTTTCTACCAATTGTAACAATTAAGTATCATAATTTATATACCAACCATTTCTAAATTATCTTTCTTTACCATATAAATTATTTATTCAAAATAAATAATATTATATTTTAAAAAAAAAATATTTTAAATTTATATTATACTTTGTAGATAACAAAAATATTATGTCATACAGTTATATGCAAATAGAAGATAGATAAAAATATATATTTTCTAAATATTAGTTAGTAATATAAGTATTTATTTTTTCAAAATTATTTAATTATATAAATTATATTATATTTTTAATGTAATAATTGGAAGATTCTAATCTATTTTATTTAGTGAATAAGCTGACAGGTCAACAAAGGTTTAACGATTTTATTAACGGAGCTATAGTTGAGTGCTTGTAGTCTAGATATCGTAATTTCAATATGGTTACCAATAATTATGATAAATTAGATGAGGTGATTCAATATTATCCCAAAATTATAAAAATATCCGTCTCCGGCCAAGATTATATGCAGACGGTTCCGGTAAGCGCAATTGAGTGCACATTACCAGCGGGGACGGAGGGAACCACCAGGCCAATACGGCTCAGACCTTGAGAGGAGTTCAGCAACAACCGGCTACCAGAAACAATTGCAGTCAAGCGAGAGCTTAGAGGTTTGGAGTTAAGGAAAAAGCTGAGACTCTGGAGTCGGTGTCTGGTAGACCCTTCACTACATCCCCGGTCTGGTGTGTGTAGTCCCCGATGATCAACGCACTAATTGGTGCTCTGCCTGGACAGAATCTTCCTCCACTCTCTCCCCAGTCTCCAATTAATATCCTTCCCCAACTTGAAAGCATCCTGCGGCCAGGCTCCCGTTTGTTTTGCGCAGTAATGGCACCTCATCTGTTTCATTTTCGCTCTGGTGCTCAACCTCTAGACGGCCACTCATAGCGTCAAAGTCACCAGCTTTTGCCTGGACCAAAGTCGAAGGAGAGAGCACACATGACGATGTGTTGGCAGCTGAATTGGAAGATTTAGCTCCTGAGGGCGTCGTTATCGCAGTACGTTAAGACTGGTGGAGTGAGTGCTCTATGTTTGCGGCTGTTGCTGGATTGACTTATTTGCTCAGCAGCTCTCTCGCGCTGGAGGTTTCGACACTCTTTTTTTCTTCTGTCTATTTCAATTTCTGATATGAAATACTACTGGTTTGGGAATTGGAACGTGATAATACAGGGATTGATCTCGTATGATTTAGTGGCTCATTCTTTTCATTTGGTTCTTCTTCTGAGTTGTATTGAACTTTTCGGAAAGAGATTATGTTATGCTAATTGGTAATAGAGGAAAAAATAGTGCTCCTGAAGTATGCATATAAGAAGTTTGCAATAAATTTATAAACATCCTGAATTCAATCATGTTAATGATCGGTGGTGGTTTTTGCAATGCACAGAACTACTTTGGATGCTTCTTCCCATTTCCAATAGTGATCTCTTCAATGAGGTGGGGTGTAGCTTCTGGGAGAAAAACTATGGTATATATGTTCTATTAATTTGTAAAGCTCTAGATACTTATAGACACTAGTATTGAAATTGAAACAGATGATATTCACATATTTTACAGGTGGCCACATTTGTACTGCTGCTAGTTCTGTCTGGTCCTGTGAAAGCCTTAACCTATCTGGTAATAGCAAATTGCTTCTTTTGACAATGTAGTGACTTTCTATTTGCGTTTAAAAATGTTTCTTTCACCTGCCTGAAGTGTTTAATTCAAACTTTGGCAGTGTTTTATATCTCCTGTCTGTCCACCTCAAATTTGATTGTTGCCAAAAGTTTCAAATCTCGTTATATGCTTTGAATAACTTTGGCAATGATTTTCTATATCCTCTCTTACTACTAATATCATTGGTATGGACTTCTCCTGCTAGCTCGATGAAAAATACTAATATTCTAGCATCCTTTTGCCAGTTCATGCATGGACTAGTTGGACTTGCCCTGGGATCTCTATGGAGGTAATAGATCTCCTTTGATTTCTCAATAACCCGCATTGTAGTTTAAAAAATGAGCAACCTTTGTCATTAGCTCTCCGAAAGAGCTCTTTTTGGTAGGGATATAATCAAGTAGGTGTGTGACACTTGTAAATGTTACAGACGCCTTTGATTGTTACTGTTGCATTTCAAGCCCTGGTAATCATGCGTTGGTCTCACTAGATAATCCTGCTCATCTCATGTACCCTTGATCTGCCCACCTCTATCACATAATTTGTGACAACCGATTCCTTTCATGATAGCAGCCTGTATCTTTTTGTGGTTGACTAGGTTAAAAGTCAGTTGGAGCTCATCAGTCGTATTGTGTGCGATGGTATGATTTCATACCTCTGTATATTCTGTTGTTTACTTTTATGCTTGAAACCTGTGACTGGTTCAGCTACGGAACAAATCACAATGATATAAGAGAAGAATGTTAATTTGACATGCAGGCTAGAGCAATTGGTGCTATGGGTTATGTTCTGACTTCCTCATTCTTGATAAGAGAGAACATTCTCGCTCTGGTGGTTATTCACATCATTTGCTATTTTTGTTCGATTTTCCTTCGATCAATTTTAGGCGACATAATGCAAACTTAGTTATTGTGATTTGCTCGCAGATTACTGTCAATATACATGCAACCTTGACATACATACTTAATGCAGTGGGCATCAATGCAGTTCTATCAATGAATATGGTGTATACACTTTTGGGAGTTTGGTATGCCACTGGAATCAACTCAATAACGCTTTAATTCCAATCATATGCAGCTGATCAACCATATCTGATTTATATGATGATCCCTCTTTTCTGTTTCTTACAGCTTCTTCTCAATTGTGGGTTCTTTGTGTTCTTGTTGCACATTCTGTACGCGGTGTTTCTGACCAGACTGGGATGAAATCGTCTTTTGTTGCCAAGTGGGTGGAGAAGGCACTTCTTGGATAGAATGTCTCTGTCATTGTACATTTGATTACTATTGGTATGTGTAGAACAATCCGGCCACATGTGTCGTTTGGAAACCTTAATTTCATCCATCTCATAGCTTCCTCTCTATTCCCTAAGTTTTCGTCTAGTTGTTCTGTTAGTGGTTAGAGGCAGAGCTGAAAAGAAAGGGAGTTGAATCGAGGACTACAATGCACAGATTTGTATGGTTGATCCGTATCAATTTCCAAATGTAGCATTGGTTTCGATTTAACTGTGAGTTTTCATGCAAATTCGAATCTGATTCTTGCTTACTTTAGTTGGCTGCTCCTTTTTCATCAAGGTGATGCATTTGTTTCGATTTTACGTTCTCTCAACACTGCTCTAGTTTGTAATTTTGGATAATGTAAATAATACTCATAGGAAAAGGAAATTGACTGTGCAAGTCTGTGGAGAGATTAATATGATATAATAAGCTCTTTCTGCATAGTTATAATATCTCGTATGTTTTGTTAGTTACCTAAAACGCTGCGCATTGTTTTGCCAGCTGTTCTTTCTTCTTGTTCCAGCTACTATATATAGCTGTCTCTCTTCTCTCTGATATTAAATAAGAATCGAAGTTCATATTCTCCCGACGGTATTCTCTGTTATCTTTTCCGCTAATCTTTGCCACTCTGTATATCCTACATGGTATCAGAGCTGTCGTGAGGATAAGTGGTTGAATTGATCAGAGGATCGATGCGGAAAGATGGATCCAGAAGGAGAAACAACTTCGAAACAAAAAACTCTGGAGCAACTACTGGAGACGATAGCAGGATCGAGAGCGAAGGATGTGGAACCTTCAGATCCTTTGTATGTACATACTTCGGATCATCCAGGTATGATATTAGCTAATAAATTTGACGGAGGTGTTGGTTTCCAGACTTGGAAACGTACCGTGTTGATGGCGCTAGTGGCTAAAAATAAGATAGGAATGATCGATGGCTCGATTTCCATGCCGACTGATGACGAGACTAGATTACGAGCGTGGAAACGTTGTAATGGTCTTGTAATGTCGTGGATCTTAAACGCCTTAGACAAAAGTCTCTGTGAGAGTCTGGTTTACAGTACTACAGCTAAGGAAGTCTGGGATGGTTTAATATCTAGATTCGACCAAATAGACGGGAGAAGGAGGTTCAATTTAAAAAAGGAACTCTGCGATCTGGAACAAGGAACCGATACTGTTAATGTTTATTTTACAAAGTTCAAACGGATGGGATGAGTTGAGCTCCGTGATTGACCTCGTATGTTGCAATTGTCAAAAATCTGAAAAAATGAGGAAAACCTTGGAAGAGGATAAGATGATAGAGTTCCTCATGGGGTTGAATGATACTTACATCTATACTAGAGGAAATATCTTGATGATGAAGCCTCTCCCTTCCATGGAAACTGCCTATTCTCTGATTCTTGCAGAAAGAGACAGAGGGAAAGCAATAAGAGAAAGAAAGGAGAAAGTGAAAGCAGCAGTTTTGTTAACACTGCTGATACTCACGCACCACAACAACAGATCAAGTGGCAGCAGAACAAAGGAAGAAAGCCTAGAGAAACCTGCAATCACTGTGGAAAGCAAGGACATCGAGAGGAGAATTGCTTTGCCAAGCACGGCTATCCTAATGGCTGGAGATTCGGTAAAAATAAGAAGACAGCAGCTAACACTGTGAGTAGTGACAAGATGGATAATAAAGCTGAATCTCCAAATTCTTCAGGTTCTGGAGTAAATACTGCTGCATTGCCACGAGAGCAGATAGATTTTTTGATCGGTTACTTGCAGAAAATGACAGTTGGCAGAGAGGAAAACTATTCCTGTAATTTTGCAGGTACAGATTTGTTTTATACTTCTGATTCTCGTTGTCTGATTGCCGACAACAGCTTTGGTAAGAATAAAAAATCAAGTGGATTATCGACACAGGCGCAACTGATCATCTCAGTGGGATTAAAAGTTTGTTTAAAAATGAAACCACAATCGGAAGGAATCATAGTGTTTCAATGCCAGATGGAAGGACTCAGATAATTGAGACAAGAGGAGATGCTACCATTGGAAAAAACTTGTGTTGAGAGATGTTCTTTTTGTACCAAGCTTTGAGCATAATCTATTGTCTGTCAACAAAATCACTAAACAATTTGATTGCAGACTGATCTTTGATGATCGCTGGTGTATATTGCAGGACCAACGATCGAATATTGAGACTAAGGTAGCTCAGCAGATCAATGGTCTCTACATCCTGGATACAGATTCGCTTGAGGATTTCCTTCAGCAGAAAGGTCAGAGTGACTTGAAGCAAAGCAGCTGCAGTTCTAGTTCTGTCAATAATAGTCTGTATTGGCATAACAGACTAGGTCCCGCCTCTTTTACTAAACTTCAAGATTTAGGTTTAGTCAAGAGTAAAGACAGTTTTGATATCTCTGTTTGTGACTCTTGTAATAAGGCAAAAGGGCACAGATTACCCTTCTCTGTTTCTCAGACTAGGAGCGCTAGTTGTTTTGATTTGATACACATAGATACTTGGGGACCGTGCCGTGAAAAAACCTATGACGGTTATTCATATTTTTGAGTATTGTGGATGATAAGAGTAGATGTTTGTGGGTTACTCTTATGAAGCACAAATCTGAAGCTATGAGACTGTTACAGTCTTTTATTCTTATGATTGAGACACAGTTTGCAAAACGGATTAAGGTTGTAAGATCGGATAATGCTTTTGAGTTGGGAGCTTCCAAGGAAAACATGGAATTTTTTGCTCAGAAAGGTATCTTACATCAACGATCATGCCCCCATTCTCCTCAACAAAACGGCGTTGTTGAGAGAAAGCACCGACACATTCTTGAGACAGCAAGAGCTGTCTATTTCCATTCGGGAGTTCCTTTAAAGTTTTGGGGTGACTGTGTGCTTTTTGCCACCTATGTTATTAACAGAATCCCATCTGTTGTTTTGAATAAACAGTCACCTTTCGAGGTCCTCTACCATCAACCTCCTAGCTATGATATGCTGAAGACGTTTGGTTGTTTAGCATATGCTGCTAATGTCAAAGGACATAAACAGAAATTTGAACCTCGTGCATTTAAGTGCATGTATCTGGGTCCTAGTTCTGTTAGCAAGGGACATAAGCTTTGGAGATTTGAAGATGGCAAAATTATCCACAGCCGTGACGTGGTTTTCTATGAAAATGTGTTTCCTTTCAAGAACAATGCTCAGACAGACAAGTCATCAACAAATTCTTTATTTGTACCTCCATCTGATATTACTGATGATGATTTTTTTCCCTCACAGTGGTTTACTCCCAGCACGAAGAGATAATCCCACTGCTGTTTCAGATCAAGGAGAGAACGCATCAGTTATTAACACTCTGCTGCTTCTCTGATGACAGACACACCAGCTCCTGCTGTTTCTCTCGATGCGACAGACACACCAGAAATTCCTTTGGAGGTTGCTTTACCACCACCTCCTCCACTGTCTTCAGTTGATGCTCCTCAACAGATAAATACTCTTCGTAGATCTTCTCGAAGACATCAAACTCCATCATACTTGGAGGATTTCTTTGTTGGAGAAACTATTCTTTCACCGATGCATGATGAATTTCTCATATTCTCACTGATCGGTTATCTGCTACTACAGCACAGGCTTCTCAGCAATCTAAACTCCCGGTATTTTCTTTGACAGACATTACAGGAGGACAATCCCATTACAGTACAGCTTATATTGCTGCTTGTAAGACAGCTCTTACCCCTTTTTTGGCTGCAGAACCACGGTCATTCAAGGAAGCAGCTCAGTATCCTCACTGGCGTCAAGCTATGCAAGAGGAACTTCATGCTCTTGATAAAAATGGTACGTGGGATATCACTGATTTGCCCAGTGGAAAAAGGGCTATTAGCTGCAAATGGGTCTACAAGACCAAGTTACGGTCTGATGGAACATTAGAACGCTACAAGGCTCGCCTTGTGCTTCGCGGGTTCACACAAAACAAGGGATTGATTACACAGATACTTTCTCCCCTGTGGTTAAAATGACCACTATTCGACAGATACATGACTTTACCTGAAGGAATGGATTGTGATTCTCGCAAAGTTTGCCGACTTCGTCGCTCTCTCTATGGCCTCAAGCAGGCGTCGCGACAGTGGTATGCGAAACTGACCAGTTTTCTTCAGACACAAGGTTATACCAGCTCGGATAATGACACTTCTCTGTTTACCAGGAAGCACAATGGACTTGTTGTTCATATAGGGGTGTATGTTGATGATTTGCTAGTATGTTGGGAGTGATACTGCAGAAATATCACGGTTAAAAGCTCACTTGGACAGTAAATTCAGAATCAAGGATTTGGGTGCTTTACACTATTTTTTGGGTTTGGAATTTACTCATAGTCCTTCTGGATTAATTATTACGCAGAACAAATTCATTAGAGAGCTTCTAGATGAATTTGAGCCTGACGGTTTAAAACCCGTGGCTAGTCCACTTGATCTTGGCATCAAACTACGGCCCTCTGATGGTACCCCACTACCAGATCCGGAAGTTTATCGACGATTGGTGGGTAAACTCAATTATCTTACCAATACCCGGCCTGATTTGAGTTTTACTGTCCAGCTGTTGTCTCAGTTTCTTAAGGAGCCTCATGATGCTCACCTTTCTGCTGCCAAACATGTATTGTGGTATCTGCGTGGTACTATGGGCAATGGCATTTTGTTGAATAATCGTGCAGATTTTAGCCTTCGTGCTTATTGTGACTCGGACTGGGCGGCTTGTCCTCTCACTCGGCGCTCAGTCAGTGGTTATTACATACAATTTGGAGGGCGCCTATTGCTTGGAAAGCTAAGAAGCAGGCCTGTGTTTCATTGTCTTCCGCTGAAGCTGAATACCGCGCTATGCGGAAGGTCACTTCTGAATTAGCATGGCTAAGCAGATTATTGGCTGAATTGGGAATTGATTCTGTTACTCCCATACCTCTCCATTGTGATAATAAGTCTGCGGTGTTCATTGCTACAAATCCTGTGGCACATGAACGCACAAAACATGTGGACATAGACTGCCATTATGTGAGGGAACAACTCCAACAAGGTCTTATCTCTATTCGTTACATACCCAGCTCTTCTCAGCTCGCCGACATGTTTACCAAGACTTTGACTGGCAAACAGTATCAGCGCCATCTTCCTCAGATGGGAGTTGTTTTGGTGAATAGTTGTCAAGTCACGTCTCTGATTCTCAGATCCATGTCTTGCGGGGGGGGGGGGGGTGTGGAGATATAATATGATATAATAAGCTCTTTCTGCATAGTTATAATATCTCGTATGTTTTGTTAGTTACCTAAAACGCTGCGCATTAGTTTTGCCAGCTGTTCTTTCTTCTTGTTCCAGCTACTATATATAGCTGTCTCTCTTCTCTCTGATATTAAATAAGAATCGAAGTTCATATTCTCCCGACGGTATTCTCTGTTATCTTTTCCCGCTAATCTTTGCCACTCTGTATATCCTTACAAAGTCTGCATAACTAACCAGGTCTTGTCTTCTCTGCGCAACCTTGCAAAAGAAAGAAACTAATGGCATAGTTGGCGGTTTTAATAGGGGTCTTGCACAACCAGGATCTACTCATGCTCAAACTATGGTTCAATGACTGGGTCGGCGAGTGGGTAATTGATGATGGAGTGCTCAACTGTGACCTTTTAATTTGGGAAATATGGAGCACCGCCAAAAAAGTACTGGCTGACGAGGTTTATCACTCTTGAGTCTTGATATGCTTTCTTCTACTAGCCTCAATATTAACTATCTTCCTAAGGTCTGATTAAACGTATTTGTCGACTAGAGTAGCCCTTCACTTAATTGGTAAGTTCCTTTTTGTGTCTCACTCTTCGCATGTCATTATAAACTTCTGACACTCAAACGAATCATCTTCTGTATCCAGAATATTGTCTTTCTTTTTAACACATTTGCTAATATTGGATTTTTAAATAGCAGTGATAAGGAGCCCAAGAAGACTGGGCCAGACAAATAGAAAATATAAGCCCAAGTCACAATTGTAAATATTTGTGTTTATAGTCCAGTACAGTCACTCTCTTCTTACCCTATTTGTACACATACATATATACTGTAAACAGTAAAAGGCTGCAATTCAGCCGTCATCAATATACAAACATTTATCATCATCGGGATCCTCTCATTCATTCTCCTCTTCTGGTATCAGAGCTTTCAGCAGGCTCCTGCATTTTCATCTCGATTCTTCCCTTCCTTGTCTGATCTTCTTCTTCCTTTCTTCCTTTCTCCTCTCTTCATCTTTCTATATGTTTGTCTCAAGTGAAAACTCCGGCGGCACAGGAGGACAGAGTGGTGGAGTCGCCAATACAACAGGCACTACAAATACAACAGGCACTACAATCTCCGTCACTCCATTTCTCTCGCCATAAACTAACTTCATCAAACTGAAGGCAGACAACTCCCCTCTATGGAAGATTCAGATCGAATCCTATCTTAAGGGACATGGGCTCTATGGTTGGATGACGGCAGCAAGCCCAAACCTCCTAAAACTATCAATGGAACAGTAATGCAGAATATGTAAGCTGGAAACAAACTGATTCTCTCATTATGTCTTTGCTAAATGCATCAATGATAGAGCCTATTCTATCTCAAGTTGTTACCTCAGATTTTGCAGCTAAAACTTGGAAAATTGTAGAGTCAATGTTTTCTGCACAAGTTTCATCTAGACTAATGCTTCTACGAAGTCAACTGATAAATATAAAGAAAGGAGCAGATTTTGTGACTGATTTTTTAATCGCGCTAAAACCATTGCTAATTCTCTTATATCTGTTGGGGCTCCTATGAATGATGATGACTTTGTGAGCTGTCTTATTAATGGTTTACCTCTGGATTTTGATGCCATCAAAACTAATCTGATGTTGCGTACCCAAGCTATTCCCCAGAAACCCTTTATGGCTAGCTTCTCATTTTTTAGTCTCATTTGGCTCAACAAACCAATGACATTCTGTCTTCCACCCAAGTTTCTACTAATTACGCCCAAGGATCCCATAACAACTCCACCAAACTATCAGAGAGGTAAATCTAACAGAGGAGGTAGATATGGAATAGGAAATAGGGGTGCAGGAAAAGGTTCTCCTAAAGGAAGGCAAGAAAATCATCTCTCAGGCAAACCTGACCCTTGAATTCAATGCCAGGTCTGCAATAAGTATGGGCATTCAGCTATGAGCTACTATCACAGGTTGATTATAGCTACAGGCTACTGTTACACCTAAGTTCAATGTGAATGCCATAACTGCAGAACAACCCTGGTACCCTGACAGTTGCTCTACCCATCACTTTACCCCTGACTTATCAAATCTCAGTTTGGATTATCAGACTCCAACCATCACTAATGAAGTAAATTTTGGCAATGGTAGTACCCTCCTAGTGAAAGCTCAGGGCTCTGGCATTCTACCCACCCCTTCTGGTTCTCTATATTTACCTAATCTTTTATATTTGCCTGATTAAATAAAAATCTCCTGTCTGTTCGATAGTTGACCTCTTATAACAACATATCAATTGAAATCTTTCCCACTTTCTTTGTTATTAAGGATCTGGCAATGCGGAAGGTCCTTCTCAGAGGAGGAGGTGAGAATGGTCTATATTGTTTTCCAAGGGGCAAATCCTATCACTCAAATAAGGAGGCTCAAGCTAATATTACAACCAAGGCAACAACTCAGATTTGGCATCAAAGGCTAGGACACCCATGCTCTAGGGTTACTAGTCTTACTGTCAAAAACTATCAGTTACCTGTTTCTGCTAAACGCTTTGATGTTTCTACTTGTAAAGGATGTTATATGGGCAAAATGCATGCTCTTCCCCACCCCATCACCTTAACTACTGCTAG